>CATIWO010736439.1:0-33792 GCA_949673435.1 Macaranga tanarius | reverse complement strand
CAGATTTTGGCCTTTTTGTCAGCAGCCATTATTTTTACACCCCTAGTTAAGCGAGTCAGCAGAGTGACCTTTGAGCCATAGGGCTAGTCTCTTATTGAGGGTTTGACCTAGAAGTGTGCTGCTACTACTACTGTATCTTTTATCTTTATCTTTACCGGACTGTGATCCGAGGTTATGTTGGAGAGACTAGATGCTAGTACGAGAGTTTTGTATCTCTATATTATTATTTCAGCAGTTAGTACTCTGATTGTAATTATTTGATGTTATGTATATATATGAATGGATGAATAGTTTGCACTACAGTGTGCTTATGGATCTTAGCAGTATATAATGTGGGATGCATGATACAATTGATGATTGATGATATCTTAATAAGAAAAGTTTTAAATCTGTTCGGATTTTAGAATATGATTAAGTGTTAATTATAACCTTAAAAGCTCCATAAATGGATTACGAGAATAATTACTGTAGATAATGGGTGGATTGAGGATAAGGCGTGACAGTACTAATATATTATATATGTATAAATGGATTAATATATATTTAAACATGTTAATAATTAATCGTGTTAATCTATTTACTAAACGTGTTTAAATGGATTTGACAGATTTAACCCGTTTAAATATAATTTTATTCATATTTTAAACGGATTGATCCATTTATAACCGAACCTATTTATATTAAACTCAAACCTATTTAATTTTATATCATGTGATGTTGTTTACATAGGAGGCGTTACAAATTATCAGTCCCAATTATATTATTAAGTTACTCAACCATAGACTCTCGCTCCCGTCCTGTGCAAGTGTGAAAAACAAAATAATAAAAGAGATGAAAAGTAGCAAACCAGAGTGGAATTGAAGATGTTAAAAGTTCAAACTATTTACTTGGTACCCGAGTCTATAATTTTTTTAAAAAATTATAATTCTAGTTTAATTTTCAGGCTCTCTGATTGCACAATCATCAAAATACTAAAAGGATAAGGTGCAAATTGGACCATAAACTTATATTTAAAATTTGTACTGGATTTTAATATTTTTTTTGGTTCTATTTGAACCTTAATCTCATAAAATTCAGTCATATTGGACACTTCTTTAAAGAAGTGTTGCAATTAAGTCCCAAAAATCAAATAAAAATTTAACTTTAATACTAATTAATAAAAATTAGTTCAAAAAATAATAAGAATTGATGAAATTACTTTCAAAACATATATTCATGATGTTTTTAAAATTTTTTAAGATTTTTAAATTTATAAAAATATAATTTTTTAATTTTTTAAAATTTAAAGAAAAGTTAAAAATATATTTTATAGATGTAGAAAATTTCAAAAAATTTAAAATTTTTACAATCAAGTGATATATATTCAATAAAAGAATCAAAAACTTTCTATAAACTTATTATTTTTTTAAAAAATTTTAAACTTTTTGAAATTATTAAAATTTTCTATAGATTTAAAAATTCTTAAAAATTTAATAAGTGTACAAAAAAATTTTAATTTTTTTTTAATGCATATCACCTGATTGTAAATTTTTTGAGAATTTTTAGGTCTATAAAAAATATTTTTGACTTTTCTTTAAATTTTTTTAAAATTAAAAAATTATATTTTTATAAATTTAAGATTCAAATGGAACTAAAAATAAAATGTAAATTTGAGAGTAAAGTTGACGGTGAATTTGTACCTTATCCCAAATATTAAATTACACCCACACCATTTCTTCACCTTCTTCCCTGGCGGGAAAATCATAGAAAAATGAGCACAAGTCATCTCAACCAAATACAATACGACACGTAAAGACGCCGTTTCACCTCCAATATAAGCAAATTCCGAATCCCAAAACCCAGATACAGAAGAAAAAGAAAATGGAAAACAAACAAATCCCAAGAGTAGGAGTAGCTGTCTTCTTACTGAACGGAAAATCAGTTCTGTTAGGTCGCCGCCGCTCCTCCATTGGCGACTCCACCTTCGCCCTTCCCGGCGGCCACCTCGAATTCGGTCAGTATCCCATCTCTCTGAGCTCTGTTACACTGAAACCCTCTAAAGAATACCATCAGTTTTTTATATAAAAATTTATTAATTGTTTCAGGAGAGAGCTTTGAGGAATGCGGAGCGAGGGAGTTGAAGGAAGAGACTGGTTTAGAGATAACAAAAATGGAGTTTTTAACGGTTACTAGCACTGTGTTTCTTGAACAACCCAACCCATCTCATTATGTCACTGTGTTTCTTCGAGCTGTTTTGGCTGATCCTGGTCAAGTTCCTCAGAATCTTGAGCCTGATAAATGTTATGGGTGGGGTTGGTTTGATTGGGATAATCTCCCGAAACCTTTGTTTTGGCCCTTAGAGAAAATGGTGCTTAGTGGGTATAATCCTTTTCCTACTTAAAAAGAGAAAATAATTTTATGGGGATTGTTGTGTTATTGATTGGTGTCAAGAACAGGTTGAAAAAAGTTTGGATTTTTTTTGTCTTCTGGGGGTTTTGATGGTTTTTTTTTTTTTTTTTTTGAGTAGTAATGGTGAATTTGTTGGTTGAATAATTATGAATTGAAAAGGGTATGCAAGATTTTTTCATTTTGCTAATGTTTATGATGATGCTTGCTTGAGCATTTACAAGCAATTAGCTTGTTACTTGTGATTTTATTCAGCAAATGAAACATGGTTCTCTAATTCACAGCTTCAAAAGTAGAAGCGGTAGAGACAGTACTTTAGTTGCGAAATTTGTGATTTCTTGTCGTTCATTACCTCCAGACTACAATTCTTCAGTACAGACACTATTGCCTGAGCTCCCATACCTGTCTGTTGCTGTAGTATTGTCCCTTGCCACTGTTGTTTTGTCCCTGGCAAGACGTAAAATCACATTAATGTTTTCTTTAGCATTAACTTATTGCACGAATCAGAGGTAGCAAACCACAACCATTAACCCCTTTTAGCCATCTTATGCTTTTTTTTTAGGTCAATGTCAACCATATACATTGTATACTCTAAATACAATTTGAATGAGACGAAGCCTATACCAAATGTCTAGGCGGATCCCAGTTCAAATCCTGGGAGGAGCTTATATAGCTATATATATATATATTTGTTATAGTTTGTGATAGTTATATTTATAATAGTTTGATTTGTAATAGCTTTAATAGTTATAAATGTTGTAATAGTTTGTCACAATTTGTAGTAATCAATGCAGATCACTACTAACATTATTGTCAGCTACTACAGTGTGTAAATTTCAAATATATAACCCGACAAAAAAAAATACAATTTGAATGATCATAAAGAAAACAATAGATTGATCTGCTTGGATGTGAACCTTAAAGATCAAGACATTTCCTACATGTGAGATCTGTACCAAAGAAAGCACTTGCAGAAGAGATTTTAACAAATGCAACAATTTTTTAGATTAAGATGGCTAATATTTACAACATGTTATTGCAAAAGTTAAAATATATATATATAATAAAAACAAAAAGATGAGTTGATTTGTTAAGTTAAACATCCAGCATTGATGTTAATTCCTCGAGAAACCCAATAGTGGCAATGGGTTAATGGTCCAAAGAGTGTCTTATTATACAAATAATTGATAAGAATGACCATGACAAGTATAAATTATAGCGACTGTTTAACTTTCTTTTAACGAGAATTGCTCTGCTCTAGTCTAGGCTACAGAACCCAGAAATATTTGCTTTTCCCCTTATTCCTGCGTGGATAGTTTTCTTTTGATCAGACTAACGTGGAGGAGGTAGTACGGAGCATGAAAGCTACTACGCCACTCTCCTCCTTTAGTTTTCATCAGGAAAATGCATTCTTTAGTGTTCCAAATTGAGCTTAATGTTTAAATGAGAATTGGCAAAATGGGATTATTCTTAGGAACTCAAATACACTTGGATAATAAAGGTATTTATGAAGTGCATTCTTCAAATAATGTCGAATAATTCTGTCGTAGTTAATTGGTGAAACTAATTTTTACTTCATTTAAATGGGAGAACTATTACTTATAATTCATCAATTTTTAAGTCATTTGGATACACTTTGATAAAAGGGTTGCACATCCAAATCCAATAAAGCACGTAAATCTTGATTTGAATATACTCAAATGCATGGACCAAACCACAACTTCAGAAAAACACACAAATTTACCCACATATCAACTTGATGGTATGAAGTCTGAAATTCTTGCTTCAGGGCCATCAAACATGAGAAGTGGTGGACCAGGAATATATAAATGGTGGGTTATGTGGCAACAGAGTCAGTCCTGCCCTACCCTACAGTAGTAGCTTTGATTCTTATTATCAGTAGTAGCTTTGATTTATGCAAGCCAGCACTCTCTATACCAACAAGCATTATTTCAATACTATACTGCACGACTCTGAATGGTCATTGTCTGATATAGATGCAGTGGTCCTTCAGATCATAAAGATTTTTCTTTTCCGTGGTTAATGGAGCAGCTATATCTATGTTTATGTGGTGCTTTAATTTTTTTTGTCAACCCAATATATATTGCTTGTGAATCATCATTATTCTTCTGAAGTGGGTGCTTACATAGAGTGTTGATCAAACCATATAAATCCCCTCTCTATGTGATTTTTAATCGTTGTACTGAACTATTTTAAAGGGTTAGGCAGTGGTATCATGCTTCTTTAGCTCACTGTATTAAATTTACAGTTTAAGCCTAAGGTAGATGTAAGTTTTTTTGGACGGTGCGGCATTGCTAATTTGTCTCATAAAGATTACGATTGTTAATATATTAATGTTGGTAAGAGAGGAAGTGTCTTAAATATCTGTTTATGATTATGGGATCCGTAAAAACAACTAAAATTAAATTTTTTAATGTTCACAAGGATGAATATTGGAATTAAGATTCAAGTAGCCTCAGCCTGGACCAAGTTATAGGCCTCATGGACAGGCATATGCAAGCTGAGATTGTAGGATTTTGTTTCTTTTATTCTTTCAAACACAATCTTTGTGAACACAATAATGTCTTTGGTTGTTTAGCTATGTTAAATATTTTTAGAGGCAGTTGTTGGATTTTGACTTTACTCCACTTTGGGCAGCTAAACTGTACATTTTGCTATTGAATGTTAGATCGCGGATTAAAAAAAGATTAAGTTCATATCAAAGGGAAACATAATTAAGTAGTAATAAGTACATACATAAAACTTGTATTACATTTCCCAAGTTGGTGATTATAGACCACGGTTAGTTGATCTGTCGGTTTGGTGGGTCTCATGAAATATTTTGATAAAAGCTCCAAATTCATCTACTATGTATTATATTGATAAGAAGTTTTATGAAATATCTTATAACAAGTTTTATAAATTCATCATCAAAAACGTTTGTATTATATTGATAAGAAGAAACACACATTATGTGAATGCAACCACTAATTAATCATGCTAGCCAAAAATTCAACAAGATTTGACTTCATAAGAAATTCTGCAAGCCACATGTGGAGCATATGCAAAATCATTGAGACAAAATTCTCATATTGTCTTCATTCTGGACATGGGGATCAGTCACACACACATAAAAATTCAACATACATAGGTCTAATCATGGAAACCAATAGCCACCCTATCCACGTATCTAGCACATTCTTCTTTCTTGATTCTTTTATAGGTTAATGTTTATTGGCTCAACGGCTGTCCATTATCATGACTAGGTCACTTAAATGCTTAATAATGTTCTTTGGTGGGAACTATTAATCATCATGTAATGGCACTTGGTTGATTCTTGTTGGACCCTTTCATTACACTTCATTGAGTGATTTATGTAAATGCATAAATTATTAGTAAATTTGTTAGGAACTGAATTCAGAAGCTTCTTCTATCTCTATTATTCTTTATCACACGATTAGCAGCAACTTTCAGAATCTCGAAATCATTTTCCAAGATTAATTGATAAGAATAGAAAAAGCAAGATTATGATACAAAACACTAAGGTGGCTTGTGGGTACCAGTGCAATTGGGCAGAGACCGGAGAGAGCATGAAAGGACTTACAAAAAAAAAAAAAAGAGCAGTGCTTGTGTTGGGATGCGATGGTCCTTTTGGTGGGTACGGTTGGTGTAGCCTTACCTGTTCTTAACCGTTTCCAATGCAAGTCAGACACAGAGTAATCAGCCTCTGTGCTCTCTATATAGTCTTTTATTATTATTATTTTTGTAATCTTTTTTACCATTTACCCCACTCATCTCTCCTTATTTCCAGCTTCAGGGTTCAGCCCTCTCCATGCATTGATTAAGAAATAACAATATGGTATTGTCTCCTCAGACTCCACTATTGCTTCACCCTTGTTTCAAAAATCTCATCTCTTGTCCATTTCTATCTGCCTCTTTTCTCTGTGTTTATTGTCTTTAGGCCACACAATTCTTTGTTTTCTGTTGGGTTAGGTGGGGCTGTTCACCTTCCTTTTGTCAGGATTCTCTTTTGCTAGGACCCAACAAGGCTTGACAAAACAAAGGGACTATTAGAAATTTAGAGAACCAAGTGACGAATAAAATCAACTAAACCCTCTACATAACCACTAAATAGAAGCAAACATAACCAAAGTATCTCTTTCCTCTTCATAGTCCACACCCATCTTTGAAGAATTTTTTTATTGTCTTTGTTTGTTTCTTTTAGCTTCTTCTACCCCCAACATGAAGACAATAATGGCTAAGACTCCTCATGACTCTTCTTTCTCTTTCTCCAGGAGATACTTCAACTGGAAAAAGAAAATTGTTGAAGATGAAGATGATGATGAGGAAATCTTAACCTTCAACTCCTCCTCACATTTCTCTACATGTGAGGAGGAGTTGAAAGATAATCAGGAGCTTAGAATAATACTGCCACCACAATCACATAAGAAAAAACTTCATATGGTGGCAGTTTCTAAGCTCCGATCGGCTCTTGCTGTTTTTAGTAAGAGCCGATCAACCTATCATTCTGGTTTAGGAACCAAATTGATAGGTACCCTTTTCGGTTATCGACGTGGTCATGTTCATTTTGCATTTCAGGAAGATGTTAAACTGAATCCACCATTTTTGATTGAGCTTGCAACTCCAACTAGCGTTTTAGTCAGGGAAATGGCTTCTGGTTTAGTGAGAATTGCATTAGAATGTGAGAAGAAGCCACAAAAGAAAGCAGTGAAATTACTGGATGAACCTATATGGAGGACATATTGCAATGGCAAGAAATGTGGTTATGCAATGAGACGTGAATGTGGTCCTGAAGAATGGAAGGTCTTGAAGGCTGTAGAGCCAATTTCAATGGGTGCTGGTGTGTTGCCAGGGAATGGAGCTGGGTCCGAAGGCGAACTCATGTACATGAGAGCCAGGTTTGAAAGAGTTGTTGGATCAAAAGATTCAGAAGCATTTTATATGATGAATCCTGATGGGTCTGGAGGTCCAGAACTTAGTGTGTATTTGCTTAGAGTTTAATTTTTTTTTCTTTTTTATATAAGGCCATGGAGCAGTTACTGGGTGCTAATATCAGCATCCATGCGTCTCCATTAGTGCTATTTTTTTTGTTTGTGCTTTCTGATGTTCTAGCTTCTAGTTTTAAGCCAAAGTCAGAAAAAAAAAAAAAAAAAGAGGGTCTCTGCTCCATGTGTTATTTTGGCTGCTGTCTGCTATCATGCTTAGTAAGCTTTAGGTAATGCAAGGTGGGTGATGCTGGGGTATATTTATGTATAGAGATGCTGGAAATGGTTTTTGCTTTTTTATGAAAATGTATGATATATTCCCCTCAATTGGGAAATGGCTCTTGGTTTAAATAAATTTTGCTTTTATACGTATAGATTAAGTAAGGACCAATTAATTTAGGATGGTATGAGTGTTTGCATGTCTTAAATTCACCTGAAATTATTGTGCATTTGTGCTAATGTCGATGAATGGTTTCTAATATTAGTATGCTTTTTTGGCCCAATTGAAACATTTTGGTGAATATTTTTTCTCATTTTTCTTGATAAATGAGCTTTTTAAAACAAAAGAATTACTACTAGTTTTTTAAACTAACAAAAGACCATATTGCTGCTTTTCATTCTTTACTGCATTACACATTTTATGAATTTAAAAGTGGAACAAAGAACGAATAGTAAAAGAGATCAAATCCATAAGCTTGTCTTGTGAGGCTTGAGCCATACAAGGGAGATTGACTGTCATGTTTGTCCAGTTGTTTTACACATCTTCATAGATTTGTGCAGTCTTGAAGGTTAAAAGCTTTAATTTATCTCTTGTGAATTGTGATTAAATAAGAAACACAAAACCATGAAGTTGCATTGAATCTTGAATGTAGCACAAAAAATTTTGGATGGAGAGAAAGTATACCCCACATTACAAGAAGTTGGATTTTGTATGCAGAGCAAAAGGTAACACTTTAAAATTAGAGACTTGTATGTACATCAAAGAACTCTTGTAGTTAACGAGGTTTGATTTTAAGATTATTATTATTACTTTTAATAATGGTATCAAAGATTCAACTTTTCACTTCTTTCTTAAAAAGAGTTTTTATCACTTTCCTATTCATTTAATTTTAACATCAAGAGATTCTTACATGTAACTTTTTTATTACCCCTAAGAGTTAAATGAATAATATATATTTTTAATATTTTATATTTAGCTAATATAAAGATAATATGTATATTTATACAAATCTTGGATGCAATGTACGTAAATAGAAATTTTTATTTTGCACAAGAAAGAGGCCTAAGCCTAAAAGGCTAAAACATCATAAAGGCACTAGTCTATTCTAACATACTCCTCTAATGTCATGATCCACCCAATATTGCAGCCCTTCTGTCTCTGGCGCGCTATTGGGAACTTAGTTGCTTGGGAGGCAAGCCATTTTTTAATTTTTTTTAGTATATATATACTTGGAGTGGTTAATTTTTAACACTATAAGGAGGGAAATGAAGAAAGGAAGGGGATCAATTCATTATCTCCACAACTGGATGTCCATACTTTTTGCCACTTTGAACTACTCATGGGTACGCCATTTTTTAATTTAGTTACAATGTTGAATAGTTATAATAATGGAAATTCTTTATTTAATTAAATTTGTGACGCAGTATATGTATTGATTTTTTTTTTAGTGAAGTATTTTATACTTTGAATGTATTGCAGTTTTTGAGTGTAATATTGTAAATGTTGGAAAAAAATTTTAAATAATAATAATTTCAATTTCCATTGGATCTCTATATGATTTTTGAAGGCCTAAGGCTTTATTTGTTAGAACCATTTGGAAGCTTGGACTTTTAATTGAGCTTCGTTTGGAGGAGGCATCGAGTGTTCAAATTAAGAAATAGGCCTAACTATCACAATCACTCGGCCTGCAAGTGTATAGGAAGTCTACTTTGGGGCCACAACCCACTTTATCTGCGGATTAATCAACAACTTTGATCCATTAAAAAGGGAATTTTTTTAGAACTGAAAAATAGAAAAAAAATTTTAAAAATGCGGTTGTTTTTTTTTCAAACATATGATATTGAAAAAAAAAATTTTAATTATTCTTTCAACTACAAACAACTTGAAAACAACATATAAATTATATAATAACAACCTCACAAAATTTTTTTAAAAAAAAATTAAAATAGCAATAATCAAACAACAACCTGAGAACAACACCAAAAAATCAAAAAAAACTGAAGAACAACCTTTCAACAACCACAAAAACCAAAAAAAAAACTAATCATTTAACAACCAAAAAACGACAAACAACTACAAGACAACCTCACAAAAATCAGTAAACAACTATAAAACAACAAAAATAACCCAATAATCCTTTAAATACCAAAAAAATATCAAATAATGTCACAACAACCTCACAAATAACCATTCAACAATCATAAAACAATAAAAACAACTCAATAACAACCATTCAGCAACCAAAAAATAACAAATAACATCAAAACAATCTCACAACAATCTTTCAACAACTAAAAAATAACAATAACTACAAGACAACCTTAAAAAAACCAGCAAATAATCATAAAATAGTAACAACCCAATAATAACCTGACAAAAACCCTTCAAAAATAAACAACAAATAATATCACAACATATGCACTCATCAAATCAATAAGAACTCATCAATTGGTAAAAATCCATTAACATCCATAACACCAAAAATCTAAATTAAAAAACAAAAACAAAAATAATAGAATAAAAAATTCACCCAAGTATCAAAAATCAAAATGAATAAAATTTGACACCTATCCATTATAATTCATGATGATTTGTGACCATTAAAGAAGAAGAAAAATATTGTAGCCGAGGTGAAAGTTTAAGATTTTTCTCTTAATTTTTTTATGTTATTCTAATTCTTTCCAATTTTACATTTTTGAGATCTACTGTTGATGTGAATAATTTTGCAAATCTTATTATAGTTAGTAATGAGTTTGTGAGAATGCAGAAAAAGAGAAAAAAGAAGAATATAAAAAGAAGTAAAAAAGAAAAGGAAAATCAAAGGAAGAAGAAGAATGTAAGAATGAAAAGAAAAAATAAAAAGCACCATAAAGATAAAATATGCGTAGGTTAGTGCTGGGAAAAAAGCCACCGTAAATATGAATTTTTTAGTCAAATTTAGTTATTTATGATATTTTAGCTTCAAAAATAAAAATAATATAAAATACATATGTTTTTTGAAAAATAGAATATATAAAATATATGTTATAAATTTGATTATCGAATATAATACAATTAAAATGAATAAAATTTTTGTTATTTTATTTCGAATAAATTATATTTAATAGTTAGATTTGTAATATATATACTCATGTCATACTTTTATTAGTGAAATTTATAAAAATATTTAGAATATATGTTACAAATCTAATAGTTAAATGTAATACATAAAAATTTCTTTATTTATATAGATCCCACATAAAATAAGACCCATATATATATATATATATATGGGATTTTTGATTTACCCCATTCAACTACCTGATAGAGATTTATCATCAAACAACTAAGTTTTAGATGTTTGTTGTTTTTATCTAAAATAGCTATAATTTTAATGAGCTCTATTTTTGAGCTTTTTTCCATCAACATCTAGTTGATTTGAATTTATTTTTTATTTTGACTAGATTACCCCTATTATAAATAACTAATAACAAATACATCTTTTCAAATTAAATGCATATAATTAGTTATTTATAATTCATAATAAAATAAATATTACTTTAAATTATAATTAGCAATTAAATAATTGTAAAATTTATATTTATAATTTTTTTAAAAAAATTGTATTAATAAAATTTAAATTTTAAAGTTAACTTTCTAAATAATTTTAATATTATATAAATTAAAGATAATAAGTTATTATTTTTTACTATATACTATTTTTAAATAATTTACATAACTAAAATTATTATTATAAATGTATCAAATTATATTTAAAAATAAATTATACTCTTAATGGTCATTTGATATATTAACAGTAACAATTGACAATATTTTATCAAACGGTTCATTTTTATCAACTACCAGTTATCAGTTATTAATTATCCGTAACAGCTATCGGTTATCAACAAGTATAAACAGTTAAACCTAACGGGCCATAATTAGAATTAAAAATTTTAGAAACAACAACAATAATAATACCCGAAAAAGTTAAAACTATAACATAATAGATACATCGTTTTGAACTTTATAAAAAAAAGTAAATCAAACCTAAATGTGATTAAGTTTTTTAAAAAAAAATGCTAAAATGTGTGTTTATTAATGGAAGTGCATTTTCTCTAAACTACTTTCCATATTTCTTCACAACTTTTTGGTATTAGTCTCATTTTATGAGATGTGAAGTGTGAACGTTGGATTTGAGAAAATAGCATCAATTTAATTTTTTTTTTATCTAAAAAAAGCATACCAAACCCCAAATTATTGGTTTAGCTGCCAAAAAAAGCTGGGCAGTTTTTTTTTTTTTCAATAAAAAAATAAGATTTCATTCAACAAAGAAAAAAAAAATTAGTGCACTAAAATATTCTCTCTGTTTTTTCAATCCAGGCTTATATCAAAGATATATGTGTTAAATGTTGAGCATTAATATTATGGCATGTGTAATACTTAATTGTTGTTCCTTAGGCTGTGTTCGCCTCATTTGTGATGTATATAGAAAGGCATTAAATTCGACCACTGTTTATATGCTCTAAACGGGGTCAATCTCCTCTGCTCTCTTAGGAGCCCTTAGAGCTTAAAAACTGTCTAAAAAAACTGGGGTCAAAACCTTTATTATTATTAATTTTTTTTCTTCTTTTCACATCTTATATAAGAAAAAAATGAAAGTGAAATAATTTTAATTGTCCATAAGTAATAATATAACTGTAGCTACACTCATTTATAACAGTTATAATCAAGGGCCTTTACTATCCACATGCAAATCCCTGAATTCCTCTTATTTTGTCTTTGATTTTACAACTTAATAAAGGAAAATGTACTGTTTTGCACTTTGCTTGTTAAAGCCATTAGTGAAAATTAAGCTACCAAGTATTATGATATCTCTACATTAAAAAAATTATTTATTTATATATATATATTTAAATTTTTTACTCAAATTCATTTAAAATCTAAATCGACTGATGTCTCAAATTAATTTTTGACTCTGCCAGACATGGTTTGCTAACGTTTTTCATATGAAAATCTGTTAATTTAAAACCTAGTTAATAAACTAGAAATGTATCAATGTGAATTCAAAGAGGCATGGAGGAGCTTCTTGAGGTCTTTTGAAATGCGAACCATGCATTTATCGACAACTTACCCATAAAATCCGGCTTATGTTTTCCAAAATTCATGATTATAGCCAATAAACTAAGGCTAGTGTGTGCATTAAAACATTTTTTAAACCAAATTTACCATACAATATTATTACAATAAGCTCCACGTGAAGGAAAATTAAAGTCTATATACATACCTGGCCATGAAAAAATTTGCACCACCGCACGAGACTATTAATTACTTCCGTACGCAGAGGAAAATGTGGGAGCAAAATATTAAGTCAAAATAACTCGATGAATATGCTCTCACCTGCGTTTATCTCTGTACCCACTTAATACTGGAATGTTTTTATTCTCTCTTTTTTTAGTTACATTTTAATTAAATTATTAATCTCAAAATTCAGAACTTCCTTTTATACTCTAACCAAATAAAAATAAAAAAATAACATTCTTTTTGAATTTTCCTTTGGTATACATATATGTATCTGATCATATAAATAAATTTAGAAACCAATAGATTATTTATTATTTAATTATAGCTAGTTATTGATGTATATAACATATAATACATCAGAAGTAGACAATATTTTTTATTTAAATTTAAGTGAAATCAACCATTTGTATATATACACATGTGTTGCAAGAGCCATTCATTTTGAAAACATAAGAGCCAATTTTTTAAATTCCGTATCTTTTTACTTCATTTTCATCTTATTTTTTATTCAAACAAATTGTTGACCATTTCACGATGTTTTTGAAACCACAAATTATTTTTATACATTATATTAAATATAAAAACTAATTATTATTCATGTTCCTCGAATGATACAAACCTAAAAAATTTTGTCCTTATTAATAAACATTTGAAGACAAATCTTTGATCTTTTATAAAACATCCTCAGATAAAAAATTTGTTGAATGTTATCTTATACCGGCCAGTACTAAACTAATTCTTTAAAATTCATTTAACCTTCTTTTAATGAAATAATAAATTAAAAGCGTTGGGATTTGGTTTCCATAATTGGATGGTGTGTTAAGATTTGGCTTTTGCTTCAATGTTGTAAAGTGAACAGAATCCTAGGACACAGGGACACAAACTTAATTTAGTTCACAAACATATATATTTTTCTACAATACAATTGATTGACCATTTCAACTAACAAAGCTGTTTTCTTTCGATTATAGCATAATACTAATATTTTAAATTCTGAGTTTTAGACCAAAAAAACTGGCAACAGCTTTATAATAGCATTAATTAGGGTCTTGGTTTCCCTTAAGGCTCAATTGAGTAGTTGTCTACAAGTAACATCTCAATGCACATATGTACAAGCTCAAGCATTATGCAGAAATTATATACAGAACAAAGATTAATTAATATTAATATTTAACCAAATTTTCATGATCAATCGTTAAATTAATTCATTATAGGTAATTACTGGATGGTTGGGTACATTACATGCATAAAAAGAATTTGTCCCCTTTGCTGTGCTCAAAAGTTGAATCTTCAAAGCCTCCATCCTAATTCCCAAGGCATTGACAATATGGGTTTTGCTGGTTGCAAGAATTTAGACCTAGCTAAAACTACAACTTTACACAATAAATATTTCAAAAAAGTCAGTCCCAAAGAAATATCATTCTCACTATGTTTTATTAATATATATAATTATGAAATAAAAAGGAAAAAAGAAAAAGAAAATTGCAAAAATTATATAGGTGTCCAGTAATTAAATTTTCTTCAAGAATTGCATATAAAAGAGGCTAATAATGTATTTTACATGGACAGTTGGACACGTTTAAATGGATCTGATATGCCAACTTTTTATTTTAAACAACAAAATAAATATAGTTCAGAAGATATTATATATTTTACTGCACATTTTTCTTTCAAATTTTTATATTACCTGGCAAGATACTGGTGTCATGGAAATTTGCAAAGTTGGCATTCCGTACAATTATTTACATATCTAATATTTATTTTAGTAGGGATTAGTTAAATTAATATATATATTTTATGAAAAAAAATTGTGGTGATAGTGACAAATATGCCTCGAGAATGAGACATATTTGTATAAATTGAATTTTGAGATCAACATGCCTTGCACGAGACATTATATACAGAAGAATTGTATTTATTTTCATGATTGAAAATACACATTTCTAATGCTCCTGTCATTCATGGAAAATATATGGTATTTACTTATTTTCAAAGTTGCTTGCATCAAGTTCATGGACATTGGAAGCTCAGAAAATTAGCCAACACCTATATTGTATAATGTATAATATAATTAATTAAAGAGCTTGCAACATGCATGGTGAGAAAAATATAGCTTTTAATTAATTAAATTGTTCCTTTTACATTAATCAATCCTAATAATTAGTAATAAATAGTCCGTATAGAAGTAAACAAAAGAATTTGGTGAAGAAAAGAAGGCTCTCCTCATTGAAAAGAAAATTGAGCAACTAATCATACGTATGTGTGCAATCACATTTATTGGCTAAATGTGTGTGTGTATATATACATGTCTCTAATTTATTGATCTAAAGCACACCCATGTTGAATGACTTTTAGGTAACAGTAACAGTTGTGGACTTCATATCTACATTAGTGTTATATTATGATTATCATATGTCTATTCATCAAAGAAAGTAGATCCAAATTGTGACTTTTCTTATATCATTCAAAGTCAATTTTCAATAGGTGAAAAAGAGAAGGGTAGCCACAGCGATTATAGATTTATAAATCACATCAAACCTAACATATAATTTGTTAATTATATCTTTTTAACTAAACTATACAAAACCCATATCAAATTGAATTGATTCAATATATTTTGATCATTACAAAATTGACAAACTTTTCCCTCAGAAAATAATAACAAACTTGGTATAATAAAAAAAATATTATACTACTTCCCTCATATGGGAATATGAATTATACTGTATTTGTGTTGTCAAATAAATAAATCTTTCTCCTATTGAAGCTTATATACAGTAATCAAAACTAGAACCAAGAAACAGGAAAGAAAAAAAAAAAAAAAAACCCACTTGCAGTTGCTTGTAATCTAGTCTCGTTATCCTTCACTAGTGCGCAAGAAAATTTTGAAGAACCAGAAAACTGCATCAGGGCTATATAGAAATAATAATCAATTTTTGTGACCGCATAAGAGACTTCTATATATGTATGGTTACTCAATTCTGGATAGAGTTATGCCTCTTGGAAGGAGCAGAAGGTGGAATAGGGACATTTTTAGGCAAGAAGTTGAACATCTGGTTCCGATACACGAAACTTGTCTCGTACAATTTCCGGTGAGCATGGTCATGATCAGCAGGCTTCGAGAACACCCTTTTGTCCACCATTAGAGTTGCGCCAGGTCTAGCAGCCTCAACACAAGAACTTATTACAAGAATGAAAAACATGAATAAAGCACATAACATGTTGCAGGAAACATGATGTTTCTTGACTCTCAAAGAAGAAGAAGAAGCCATGAAAGAAGATGTTGATTGTTGTTTAAGGATGTTAAAGATGTTTATATATATATATAGGTATAGAGTTTTAGAAAGAAATGAGAAATGGGTAGCTAGTGATTTTTTTTTTCTTCAAAGATTTTACAGAGAATTAGAGATGTGTTGGTTGATATATATAGATATATACTTATAAATATGTGCATGGAGATGAGGAAATTTAAGGAAAGCGTGTATGGAATTGTATAAAAGAAATGGTAAAGGAAATTAGAAGGCAAAGAGAAAAGATGAGTAAGACGCACGGTAATGACTATTGTATTTTTTGTATTTTGATTTTTGAGATGTCAACGCTTGAAAAAATATATGTTTAATCGTTTGCTTTTAATATTTGGTGCCGGCATAGACTTTATGTCCTCATTTCTATAAATAACAATTATAACTATTGAAAATTACTTTTACTTCGAATATATGTACTACATAAAATGAGTTGAGCTGAAAATATTTTTGACATTATGTGTATATGATACAAGATACAAGCTTACAGTATATATAGAATTACAGTTGCCTAATGACTATTACTTATCTACTATTAGAATATAAAAAGTTTGAATTTAAACATAACAATTACTTATCTACAGTGACAAAAAATCAAAAAAATGATTTTATTCCTTAACATTTCCCTGCAAGTCCTTGGCCAAGTGGAGAGGTAAGCAATTGCGAAGAGTGCGAAACCGAGCCATAGACAAGAGCTTGGTTAATATATCTGCAACTTCTTTAGATGTTGGTAAAAAACGAATATGAATCGCACCATTGGCAACCTGTTCACGAACAACATGATAATCCAATTCGATATGCTTGGTTCATGCAGGGAACACTGGATTAGATGACAGATAAATGGCACCAATATTATCATACCACAATGTACTAAAAGTAGGTGGAAAACCAATTTCACATAAGAGAGATCGAATACAAAGAAACTCGAATGTGGTACTAGCAATAGCTTTATACTCACTTTCGGTGGAGGACCTTGCAATTGTCGGTTTCTTTTTAGTAAGCCAGGAAATAAGACTATGGCCCAAAAAGATAGCATAACCACTTGTTAATCATCGATCATCAGGATGACCACCCCAATCACTGTCGGTATAGCATGAATGTGTAAGGATTTGCAAGAATCAAAATGGAGTTAAAAATGCAATGTGCCCTTCAAGTAACGCAATAGGCGTTTCGAAGCTTTCCAGTGAATGTCAGTAGGAGCATGCATTAATTGACAAAGCTTGTTGAATGCAAAAGCAATATCCAGTCTGGTGATGGTCAGATATTGCAATGCACCCATAATTTGGCGATAGGAGATATCATGGCTAGTAAGAGCACCAAATTATTTGGAGAATAGCAGACAAAGAGCCATGGGAGTCTCGCAACTATTAGAATCCAAAAGACCAACTTTCGTAAGAATTTCAGTAGCATACCTGGTTTGAGACAAATGCAAGCCAACAGTGTTACGATGGACTTCAATCCCCAAAAAATAATGTAAATCACTAAGGTCTTTCACCGAAAATTCAGAGTTAAGGGTAGAGGTGACACTATTAATCTATTATGGACAAGAACCTGTGATGATAATATTATCAACATAAATTAAGCTATAGTGTGAGGTGGCTGCTGTATGATAAATGAAGAGTTGTGAATTAGCTTGTGAAAGAGTGAAATGATGTTGGCGAAGAAAGTCACTTAAATGAGAGAACCATGCCCGAGGAGCTTATTTGAGTCTGTAAAAGGATCTTTTTAATTTACATACATGATTTGTTTACGAGGGATCTACAAAACCAAGTAGTTGTCTCATATATATATCTTCTTGTAAGTAACCATGTAAAAATGCATTGGAGATATCTATTTGTTTGATGGACTAGTTATGCATTATAGCAAGAGCAAGAATAGTGTGAATGGTAGTGGCCTTGACAACGGGGCTGAAAGTTTCTTTGTAATCCACACCTTCCTCCTGGGTAAATCCTTTTGCAACTAACCGTGCTTTGTAACGATCAATGGTACCATCTGGTTTGCACTTATTCCTGTAAATCCATTTATTAGCATGTAAAGGAGGAGTAAAGTGTTAGTGGAAAATAATGCACTTATCTCTAGAGATATAGCCTTTTGCCATTCATTATATTTGCTAGCTTGATGATAAGTCTGTGGTTCATATTCAAGATAATTGGTGGTGGATTTGATTGTGGATAGATTATCTTGGCATTTATTCATGGTAATTTAACGAAGAGTCATGGGATGACTACGATTGGTGGGGTTAAAGGAAGTTTTATTTGGGGCAGTATAGTTGGTGAAATCAATGATGAGGTTGGTATGACAAATTTAGCGAGTGGGGTTGGGACAAAATGAGGTGATCGAGTTAAAATAGGACTTAGATGAGGTGAAGATGGAGAAGAAGTAGGATGGGATGAGGAACGACTGTTAGGTAAAAGTGTTTGAGATAAAGTAGGAGACATACCTGATGATAAGACCATAGATGAAGGGACTTGAATTGTAAGCCACGATAATTTAATTGAGTCAGGAGAACCTTTTATATTTTGATGTGCACATAATTTGAAAGGAAAAATGTATTCATTAAAGACAACATGACGAACAATATAGACTTTAGTAGTATTAATATCAAGATAAAAATGGCCACAGTGGTGTGAAAATCTACCGAGATAGACACACTGTTTGCTACGAAATGGAAAATTGTAAGTGTTGAAAGGTCTTAAGTAAGGATAAATGGCACATTCAAAAATTTTGGAATCAATATAATTCGGCTTTTTATTAAATAATAATTCATAAGGGACTTGATTTTTAAAACTTGTACTAGGCATATTATTGATGTTGGTTACAACATGTATAAATGCGTAAGGCCAGAATTTGAGTGGTATTGAAGCATGAGCAAGTAAAGTAAGACCGGTATCCACCACATGTCGAATTTTTCTTTCGGATAAATGTAGGGACATGTAATCCGATGAATAATGCCTTGTTGTTTAAAATATGAATTTAATTTTTGATATTCACCACCCCAGTCAGAATGAAAAGCTTTAATTTGGGAATTGAATTGATGTTTAATAAAGGACTCAAAATTCTTGAAAGTTTGAAAAACATCACTTTTATTATGCAACGGAAAAAAGCCAAGTAAAATAAAAAAAAATCATCAACAAACAATAGAAAATAATGAAAACCTAAATTACTAATGTCAGGAGATGGACCCCAGACATCAGCATGAATAATATTAAATGGTTTACAACTAGAATGATCAACAGATGCAAATGGTAATTTTGCCATTTTTCCTAATCTACAAGAACTACAAAATTGTGATTAAGTAGATGAAAATGGTAAATTATTATTATTAATAATTCAAGAGATAACAGATTTATGAGGATGCCTGAGTCATGAATGCTAGATAGAAAATGGTACTGATTCATAATGATAATCTTGAGGCCTTGAATTTGTAAGTTTGTAAAGTCCTTCACTGCTCTTGTCTTGCAACAATATGTCCTTGCTCACCTAATTTTTTTACCAAAAAATTATTTGGGTGAAATTCAAAGAAACAATGATTATCATGAGTAAATTTTTTATCAAACAATAATGGTTTTATAAGACTAAAAACATGCAATACATCCTTTAACATCAAGTTAGTGTTTTTATTTGAAGGGCAAATAAGCATACCAGTGTGAGAAATTGGCATTAATTGGCCATTACCAGTTGCGACATGGTCACTACCTTTGTATGCTTGAGGATCAATAATGGAGTGGAGATTGGAAGACATATGATGAGTAGCACTAGTATCAGAGAACCATTCTGGATGTGAATATGAGATACCTGAAGATGAAGATAATGAAGGTGGGTATGTAGGAAAGGACTGATAAGTCAGATTTGCTTGTGGGCAAGACATATTGCGAGGAGCATAATGCCTCCTACACCGATCAACTGTATGGTTGTGGTAACCAGATTTGACACTTTCTTTTGTTATGAAAATTTCCTATAAAATTGGTATTAAGTGAAGGAGTAGTAGGTGACCTTTGTGATGGAGGCAGAATTGCAAAATTTGCTAATGGTGAAGTTTGATGGCTTTTCAACAAAATTTTATGAGAAATCAACTGGCTATATAATTTTGAAAAAGACATAGGTTTAGGTCTGAGGTTTAAAGCAGAAACAATTGGATAAAATTACAAAGTGGTATTTCGAAAAACAATAGCATTAAACTCGGCAGGTGCTATAGATCGACCAACTGTTGCTAATTCATCATAGAGTGATTTTATTTTTTGAAGATATTGAGCTGTAGACATATCATTTCTTTTTAGCTCTTGAAGTTCAACATATAGTTGAAGCTGACGGTTCTGAGATACAGAGCCAGAGCACTTTCTAGTACTTTCCATGCCGAAAAGGAGGTACTATAGCCAATAATGTATGAGTACACCTCTTTAGTTAGCGAAGACAAAATCTATGAGGAGCAATTGATCCTGTATGAACCATTGGGTATATGCAGGATTAACGATGGTTGTGTTGGAATCAGTTGGTGAGGTAATTGTTGACGGAGGTGCCAAGGAGCCATTAATTAGAGAGTTCATATTGTGATAATTGAGAAGAGGGAGAAATTGAGTTTTCCATGCAAGGTAGTTTCTTGGTGAAAGTTTAATGGCAAAGCTATATATAGTGGTAGAGGTAGATAATGGAGTTATTGTTGAGTTTGTGGATACAAGAATAATTTAATTGACAATTGCTATACAGTAGCTTTGACATCATGAAATGAATTGAGCTGAAAATATTTTTGATATTATGTATGTATATGATACAAGATACAAGTTTACGTGTATATAGAATTACAGTTGCCTCCATAAAAAAAAAAAAATTACAGTTGCCTAATAACTAGTACTTATCTACCATTAGAATACAAAGAGTTTGAATTTAAACATAACAATTACTTATCCACAGTAACAAATAAAAAAAAAAAAGATTTTATCACTTAACATTATACTTGTGACTTGACCATTAGATAAATGATAATACACATACACATACACACACATATATATATATATATATATATATATATATATATATATAACACACACATATATATTTATGTTATTTTTTATTTTTTCAGTATATTTTTTTCTTTTTTAAAGGTCAAAATTATTTTCTCACCTAACATGAAAATTATTTTATTCCTTATTTGGTTTGATTTTATTTAGAAATTCATTTTATTTCCAGATGAATTCTAATTCATTTACAAGTAAATTCTTAATTAATAAAGTATATTTGGTTTAAAAGAATATTTTATAAAGCGAATTCATTTGTAAATCCTAATAATCTTTTTTTTAATATGGTTTAATATAATAAGTAATTTTACAAAATTAAAAAGTTGGAATTGGAAATAAATTTTACAAAGTTTTTATTTAAACCAAATACACGAATTTGAATTTGCATATAAATTATATTAAATTTTGTAAAATTTATTTATATCAAAACGCACATTTAAATTTATAGATAAATTCTACAATATTTGGGTTAGTATTATATAGTTTAATTATTATTTTTTTCTGTTGTGTTTTCAATTGTTCAAATAAATAATAAACTCCACAGTTTTAAAAATGACTATAAAATTTTAATTAATAATTAAAAATTAATTCAGAATTTCTTAATAATATAAAAAAATTTACCATCTGATTACTACACAATCTTATGTTTTTAATTTTTTTTAAATTTATCATATTAATATATAAAATTCTAAAAATAAAAAAATAAAAATTCGTTACTGAATTTCCCATCTAGGTTTACTAGCCACACAAATGTCATCTCGACATTTACGTATATGCTTGTGATGGAAACAGAAATTCATGAAAAAGGAATGCAATGTTTGGTTCCCCAAAGAATGCTAACAAGTACTCTCTACTCATGCCACCATTTTGCTTCTTGACCTCATATTTTCATCATTTTAAATAATTAATTTTTATCACAACCAATTTGTCAACATCCCATACATCCAAAGCCAAAGGAAGTCAGCTATTTGTACACTCTAATTCAAATTGCCCAAGTCTACATGTTATGGCACCAATTTTTTATGTATATATATAGATGCATAATTGAATTTTGTTAGTGCAAAATTTCTTCTTAAATTTGATAGTTTGAATTATATATGTTTATTGGATCTTTTGCGTGCGAAGCTCAGCTAAGAAAACAAGCTGCCAACTGGGGTCCATTAACACTTACAAAACATTCAATCCGACAGTGATAGACGTCTGAATTAACAACAAAATCTCAGTGCTAATCACAATGTTTATGCATTTTTAAATTTCATTAAGTAAAATTCTTCTTCAAATGCATGATGCCAAAAAAAAATTGAGCAATTCAAGTTGTCATCTGTTAACTTGTATTGACCAAATGAAATAAAATCCTTAAATTATATAATAAATTAGATGGGGAAAATGTATGAAGATGATAATGTAAAATATATATTTGGTATATATATATAGTGATAATACATATATATAAGAATAAATATAAAAAAATACCGTAGTTAGTTATATTTTCACTTAAAAGTTTACAATTTTTTTTCTTGATATAAGAATTCGTTTGGTTGGTAAAAAAAAAAAGGTGCAATTCTGGTTTATAATATTTAGTTGCTAAATTCTAACATGAAAATTATTCTCCCATTAATAAGAATCACCATACCTCTTATATTCTTAAGAAATGAATTTTGATTTTTTTAAAAATCAAACCAACTATAAAATGGATAAATATTTAATTATTGACATATATATTATTTAAAATTTATAAATAAAACATATAAATTAATAAAAACAATCATTAAAATGTTGGAATAAAAATATTTATTAAAAATAAATTATTTATAATAATTTTCTAAAACTTATAATAATATTTTAGTAAACTAATAATAATTTTTAAACATTTTTTTATAATAGATAATTAAAATATTAATTTTAATATATAAATAATAATTATATTGCTATTTTGCATATAAAAAATAATTATGACAATATTTTAATTGATAAATATATTGATTCCCTTTCCCATTTTGTAGCAAAAGAGTTTTACACCTAATTTACCGTCAATATAATTACTTGAATATTTTTAAAATGTTATAAATTTATTTTAGAAATTATTTATTTTTATTCATAATTTAAAATATATCTTATTTTTATTTATTATAAATTTATTTTTAGTTGGATGTTATAGTGCTTATTAAATAGTTTTATTAGTAAAAATTCATATTATTTTAACAGTATATTATATATTTTTAATAATATTATTGAGTAAAGTATTTAAATACAATAAAATCATAGATCTTTAAATATTGTAGTCTTTTATAACCACATATATCTTATATATATATATAATAAAATATATATGTATGAATATATTTATAATTTAGTTTTTTAAATTCAATAAATAAAAAAAATTATTTATTTTTTAAATTTTTTAAATTTTCCTATATGGAGTTATTATCTTTTATGAGATTTGATTGTTTATTTTTCATGGAATATGATTATATCCCAATTGTAAATTTTCAATTGATATTTTTACAATCGAACTCACCTAAAAATCAAAAAGTCGATTTATGGTTAATCAAAGCCATTGAATGGAGTGTATAAATCATCAAATTGCACATCAGAAGAGCTCTCTGTCAACACGATTGAAAAATAATTTCAAAAAATTTCATGATTTGAATAAAATTTTATTTTTTACTTTTTAACTGTACTGTTATTAATATATATTTTTTTTTTATCACGATGTAATTTTGTTCGTAAAAAAAATATAAATTTGTGAAAATAACCCATAAATTTTTAGTAGTGACTCGTGAAAAAGTGATGACTTTGAATAGAGAAGGCTATTACGTTACGTGTTGAACATATGGCAGCTTGTGAACAAGTTGGTGCGTATGTATTAATTCCAAATCCCAATGTCAATTGTCAACGTGATTGGGGATGATGATCTCAATTTCTTTTTTTTTTGTTTTGTTTTGAATATTAATTTTGGCAAAATTAGGAAACTACTGACCTTTTTCAGACCGACATTTTATGAGCAGGATTGCGTTAACTTAGCCATAAACTAGGTGATTGTTGACTAGAGTTGCTGCATTTTAAAATGGTCTAATTTTCTTTTCCTTTAATGGTTTTTTTTATTTCGTTTTTGCATTATTTATATATATATATATATATTAAATTCTGAGCATTAAAATTATTAAACTCAAATTTTGTCACGTGTCTTACTCTTTATTCAGTATTCAGCTCTAAAAGTTTATGTGTTGAATTCTAAAAATTCATAATATTTTTTTAAAAAATATATAAAAATTATTTAGTTAATTACTTATTTAAAATAAACTCATATTTAGTTAATTACTTATTTAAATTAACTTCCTTTTAACCTAAAACTCTATTTAGTATCAACCATCATAAAACTACTAATATTAGACACTATCATCTTCCTTCAAATTCAAATTCAAATTCATTATCATTCCTACAACTTTTTTCCCTCTCTTCATCATCTTTTCTTTTTTTCTACTAACTTTGGTTAGTGACTCAAAGAGCAGTTTATGATTATTTATCCGGTACAATTATTTATTTATTTAATATCTAAATATATTATTCTATAAATATCCGCACAACGTGCGAGTTTACGACTAGTATACTTTAATTTTGAACTCCCTCCTGGTCTTTTTGTTATTTTTGGTCAAACTTAAATGTAACTAGGGTGATCTTATTTTTTATTATTTTTATTTTATATATATTGACTTATTAGTATTTATATTATGACTTTAAAAATATAATAATTATATTTTCAATTAAATATAGATTTTATCTAAATTACTTAACATTTTATATTTGAAATAGATAATGATAAGTAAATTTTTTAAAATTAACTACATGTTCTAGATTTCTAGCTTAAGTGAAATACTAATAAAAATATAATAATAGAAAATATATTTTTAGGTGAATTTTTTAATGAAATTCAATCTTATATATATATATATATATATGTGTGATTCAAAAGGACTCTTAAATTGTAAGTTAGTAAAAGTTGAGTAGTTAAGTGGTAAAAATATTTTTGACATCAAAGGTCATAAGTTAAATTGATAGTGTTTAAAAAAAATTATGTCACATGGTCTTGATTATACCCTAATTTGGATTGGGTGGATTTTAGAAGAATCGAAATTCAAATTGAGTGAATCGGAAAAAATTCTCTTAGCATATATATATATATATATATATATATTTTCTTTATGTATAAAACTCAAATTTGAGATTTTATTTAAAAGAATTCAAATTATTGATTGTAAAATTATATATATTTTTTAAAATTCAAATTTTTCTTCATTTGAACTAAATAAATATAGACTGTAATTATTGTTTTAAATTAATAAAAATTTTCTAAAATTAATGTCATTTTTTTCATTTTTATTTTTATTTTAATTATTTTTACTCACTATAGAAAAAAAAAAAAAAAAAAAGTTACCGCAAATTTATTAGCAAAATTTAATGCAATTTTAAACAAATTTAAAATCATAATATATAAAAGGTTTTTTTTTTTTTTGTACAATAGTGTTTTGTTATAAAGTTGGATATTTAATGTAAGATCGAGCATGGTCATGAATATAGAATGAGAGTAAAATGCACGAAGGTTGCTCATAGAATGAACCAGTCAAGGGTAGGAACAAAAATATTTGGTAAAGAGACTGGAAAAATGAAATTAAGCAATGCATTCAGGCACGATTGCTGGTGGGTGCTGCGAGCCCTTCTATGTGACTCATGGGTCCATATCAGAGACTCGGGTTAACTGTGGAAGATCTAGCTAAGTGGGCTCATTGTTGACGTCTTTGCTGCCATTTTTAACGCTCTTCATATCGCTATCTCTGAGTCGTCGTTTCTTAAAACTAATTTTCCTAGAAACCAGACTCTTGAGATGAGATGATTTTTTTGCAAGAATATCATGTACAATTTGGGGCAACGTCTTAGTTTGTTCATCTGTTTTTTCTATTTCTTGACCAATGGCCAGGGTGCAATTGCCATAAAAGCTGTTAAGTAGTTGGTGTAATTATGAAAGAATGTACAATATTTATGAAACATGGTGCAGTGGTTACTTTTTACATTATGGGTTTAGGGTTGTTGATTTATAAAATTAGTTTTCACTTAATTTAAAAAACTTTAAAGAAGAGGACCGACCTAATTATGCAGTTTGATTTTTCTACTAATAAAAAAATCATATAAAATATATATTTTTTTCTGGTTGAAGATTATAAGTATAGTATTTATGAATTAACATGTTATCCATAAATCTAATGTTTCAAGCAAGGTCCAAGGTTGGGGTACTGTGTGTACATGAGTATACGTGCGTGTGTGTGTATATATATACACACACGTGTATACGTATGTATATGTGTATAAAGAACTTTTCAAACTTATGAGCAAATATTTATATATAAAATATCAATACAACGGTATAGAACGAGTCTCAATTAGTTCATTAAAAAACAATGTCATGTCAATTAATAATTCTGTTGGCAGGTGAAGAATTGCTTTTGTTTTTGTTTACTTGGGGGGGATTTTATTTGTGCAAGGTCGAAAATTATGAGCTGAATTTGAAGGTCAAAATTTATTATTATGGAAGAAACTGCAAATTAGACTAGGAGTGACACATTTTGGACCCTTGAATTCTTCGTTATGCTCAAGTCCAAATTCAAGCTGTTAATTTCACCCTACCTTTCCACACTACTATTCCATGGTGGACTTTGCACATTAATTAATCATAGTTATCATCTAATTTAAAGTAATGATATGATTTTTTAAGTATAATCTAATTAGTATTGTTAATAGACTTCCCATATCAATCCTATTTTGATTTCTTTTGACTAGTTCAATCTTTTTTTCTTTTTATTAATTGAAAATGTCAAATTAAGTATCTACTCTAATCTTCAACTGCTACAAGTTATGTGTGTTTCCAATGATACGACATGGGAAAAAAATAGATCAGCATGCACTAATTAATTAAATTTTTGAAAATAAATTAAGCTCGTTTCAATCCGAATGGAGATTAAAGAATTTTTTTTTTCTCTTTTCTTTTAAATTTGTGGTGAATAACCCGAATTAGCAATTTAATTACTTGTTAATTTCATAATTTCTCAAAACAGTTTGTTATTTCATTTGTGTATGAATAACCTCATCTTAAAAATTAATTTTAAATTATTTTCACACGCAAGTTAATCCGAAAATATTCTTATACAAAAATATTGACTTTGCTAATTTTGTCTCAAATTTCTATTTTTGAGAAGAAAATTAAGTTTTATGCATCCCATCCCATCAGTATTTAATGTATAAAACTTTATAAATTGAGTACACTCCAAGGATTTCTTAGTATTTGGTGAACATTTGAAAAAATGGGACTTAAAAATTTTTCTATGTATTTTGCACAGCAGCTATTTTAATAACAGTGGCTACTAATTAATACTCTCCTAATTGCCTGCAGCTTTCTTCAATATATATTTATATCAAGCTAATCTCATACTACATGAATTCTTTAGATCCTTAAAGAATTTTATGTCAATTATAGTTTGCAAATTCTTTAATTTTTTTATGAAGTACTAATATTTTAAATTCATTGAACTTTAAATAATTCAGTTTGATCCGGGTAGGATCATAAAAAATGTAAAAATCTCTCAACAATTATTTAACATGACTACATTCAATGAAACTGGAACTCAAAAAATTAACCTAAACGAAAACAACCCTTCCAGCTTATTTCAATGATTGTTGGTTAAATTCTTTCTATCTTTATATATGTGTATTTTTAACCTTTGTCCACCATAAGTGATGGCTGGAAGGAAAATTTATCAAGGAATTTAAGAGACTTGAGAGTTTAAATACTTGCAAGTTAAAAAAAATTAAAAATAGTTTTTATTAAAAAATGATGATGAATTTATAATTTGGCTAATTCGACCAATTCAATTATAAGTATATATATAAATTGCAAGTTTTTCGTTGATAAAAATATTTTAATATTTTTTCTCTGAGTGTTAATCTTGTTTTAACATAATAATTGTTTTATTTTAGATATAAATAGACAACAATTATGATATTCTTTTTTAAAAAATATAAAGTTTGAAAATTTGGTGAAACTTTTAAAATGAATATATAAAATAATGTTCATGAAAGTTTTTTCTATTTGACATTTTCAATATTTTTTAAAAATTATTTTCCTAACAGAACAATTGCATGCATATGATCAAACTCAAGATGTCACAATTTTCTATCAGTTAATCACAATAGTACACATTCTTAATCTTGAAATTACAACCTAAGTTTCACCTGTTAGATAGCTAAACATAAAATGTAAATGTAATCTAATGTTGATTTGAAAACAATATTCTAAATCTTGGAAATGGAAAGAAAGTAAAATAAAGATTTTTTTTAGTCTAATTTAAATGGTTAGTTTGTTAATTTGGGAGGAAGGGTTTTGACTTTTGATACCTAATTTCTCAGATTTTTCTACCAAGGGAAGATGCCACTACACCAACCAAGTGCTGGCAATAAAGATTACAACTACAAAATCTCATAATGGTTCAGATGCAACCATAGAAAGGTCCCAAAGGAGTGAAGAAGAACATTCAATTTAATTTTGTTTGAATCCAGCAGTTGACAGAGTGAGCTTATTAATGCTTTTAAGGACACAAAAACTATGGAAGAGATTAAACCTAGAACTAAGAGAAGCCTTATATCAGCTTGGCAGAAGCTTTTTATCTTTGTCAATCTTTAATGAATCTTAGCCTTCATCATCATCATCAGCTTTAATCACAGCCACTGTACACAGCCTAGCCAAGTCTACTCCTCCCAATCCCATTATACCAAAGTACAGCCCCCACACACGGGCCGCAGGTCTACTACTCTCCTACACTTTCATTTTCAATATATTTATGTCACAGCTGCCATGTTTTCCAATTCCAATTTAATTTACCAAATCCCATTAACAAAATTTCTCCATGATTGAAGTTAATTGTGGATTTTATCTGCGAGAGTAGTACTATTCAACCAGATAATTTTATGTCAATTTCTTATACTACTCCTTGTGATAATCTATAGAAATTTTTCCCAAGTTTTAATCTACACTGTCTAGTTTAGGCCTCATTAGCTCTTAGCTCTTATACCACACGATAATGTTATTTTTGTAATGCTATTTTATTGATAATGTTATTTTTATAATTGGACATTATACTTTTTTTTTTAAAATGAATTTCCACAATTATAAAAAAAAAGCACAAAAATGTGGAGTTAACTAGCAATCGAATATGCAACACTTGCTAACACATTAGCAAAATTAGCTCCATGTTAATGTTGCAACCAGATGGAGTAAGTTACAGGGCAAAGGAGAGGTAAGACCAACTATTGTTGCATCCAAATTAGTTGTACTCTCTAAGCTTCACATATTTTCTCTTACAGGATCTATAGGAGGCTATCTAAGATAAGCACCATCATATATGCATGTACAATAAACACCCACCAAAACCCATCAACACCACGGCTTGAACATCCCAAAGAGACCATGAAATGGGGACTTTGATTCAATGTGCCATTGTACAACTTGGAGTCTGAATTGGGCTCAATCAACGTGACCTGTTGTTGGCATGGCTTTACCCCGTACGGAACATGGCTTGTTGAGATTAATCCAGCAGGGAAACAAAGATTGGGATTATTCCAAGCCCCAAAACGCCTGCCAAGATTCTTGTAAAATTCTTCAGAGAATTGAAGAACTCCTGTCAGATTGTTTCCATTTAGGTAGAGTGCACTAACACAAGGCAAAGTTGCTAGCTTTGGTGAGATATTGCCTGTGAGACTGTTGTTGCTAAGACCTAAAAATCTTAACTTTTTCATTTTTGTAATGGACAGAGGAATTTCACCTGTCAAAGCCATGTTAGAAAGATCCAAAATTACTAAATTCTGTAGCTTTTGCCACTCTATCATATGGAGGCCTCCATGAATAGGGTTGTTAGACAAGGCCATTTCTTCTAAAGAAAACATATCCTGGAATGACTTGACCAACCCACCTGAGAAGTTGTTGTTTCTGAGATCCAAAATTGTCAAATTTTTCAGGTAACCAATCTCTATTGGCAGGTTACCCTCTAGCTGATTGTTGCTCAGGTCAAACTTCAAGATTGAAGACAAACCTCCAAAAGTGAAAGGTAAAGACCCAGATAGTCTATTCCTGCTTAAGTCCAAGATTAAAAGCTGAGATAACCCACCAAAACTTTCTGGAATGCTACCACTAAACCGGTTTCCAGTAAGAACCAGCCTCTTCAAGTTTGCTAATTCACCAAAATTTCTTGGTAGCTCTCCTGTCAAACCATTTTCTAGCAGTACTAAAGACTGGAGCTTACTGAGGCCACCAAAACTGATGGGAACTTGTCCAATAAGACCAGGATTTGATCTAAACTCTAACTTTTCCAAGCTGGCTGCTAGCTTTTCCCAGTTTTTGGTGGGGATAGTAATTGGATGTTTAAAGTGGTCGATAAAGCAATTGAAGAAGGATAATGATTTTAGGTGCTTAAGCTGAAACAGTTGTGGCCTAAACTCAGCATCTAAGGCACAATCAAGAGAATTGTCATGCACATGCCCAATGCTTAAATCAGTCACATACCAGAGGCCATCAAAAATATCACAAGAGACTCCCTGCAGAGTAAAAGTACAATCTTTTATCACTCATTTGTTGCAGATAGTCACGTCCATTAAGATTTTAGTCAGATAAAATAGTACCCTTACCACTGCACTGTCTATAAGAATTTTTCACAACAAAATGTAAGCAACATTAACTTGAAAATTGCTTGATTCAGGAATTATTAATTGTTTAACTAGTGATAATATAGTGCAAAGCTTTCAAAAAAATTTGAAGTGAAAAAATATACTAAAGTACCCAAGAATGTACTGAAACATAGAGAAAAGAACAGTAACAATGAGGTAAAACATATACATAAGTTGAGGCAGCTGTCTTACCTTAGTACAATATTGCAATGTAACAGTAAAATAGTTGATTGGAGGATGAAGCAATGTAAAGTACCTGAATAGGAGTCCACCCACAAGGATCAGGATAGAGATCAGAGCCATTCCACCAGTTACCCACAAAACCTTGAATGGCAGAATACAAGCCTGCTTGCTCTCCTTCCTCCATTGGGGCTGCTGCATCACTCTCTGCTTCACCAGAGCACCAAACACCGAAACATAATAGGTAGAGAACCAAAATGACTTGATTAGCAGTTACAGAAGTGAAAATCTTCATGGGTTAAAAGTGTTAGATGACAAAAAAAAGCTTTTCAAGATTAAAAGTTTAAATTTTTAGTTAGGAGAAAACTCAGGAATAACAGAGGAGATTAGAGTGAGTAACAAACGGTCTTGGATTAGCTTGAAAACAGCTAATGAACATTATAGCCCATAAAATAAATGTGGGTTCTTAAATTTATTCACTAAAATGCTAAAACAAGAGCCAGATAAGATCTATGCATAAAAACAGAACCAAAAGAAGAAGTGAAAGTAAAGAACTTGGAAACCACCAAATTGGTGCAAAGCTTAGAAACAAATGGGACCCTTTTCAAAATAACCAAGAGACAATATATATATTTAGCAAATTAACAATGACAGGAGAGAGGATAGTAGTAGTGAAGAGAAGAAGGGTAAAAAGAACTCAAGAACTTGACTTGCTTGCTTCTTTCATCCTTTTATGCTTGTAGAAGAGGAAGAAGAAGAGAAAAAGAAAGTAATAAGGCATAGGACACACACAAGATCTAAAGCACACTTCTCAAAGATGTGTAATAATAGTAAATGGCAGTAAATATAAAGATCAAATCAGAGCAACATAGCATGTGGAGGAAATTGATTGAGTTTTTGTGTTTTGTTCATTAGAAAGTGAAAGGAAAAGGAAAAAGAGTGACCCTCTTTACACAAAGGCCTTGTCATGCACGCCCCGCCCCCCCCCCCCCACCTTGCCTTGAGATCATATAATAATAAAAGTAATAATTCTGAACAATTTCTATAAATAATTGTATGTTTCATTAAATTTTTTACTAAAACTAGTTTAAAGGCAAGTGGCAGTTGGAGGATTTATAGTTAGGGAGGGCTGAGGCTAGAGAGTGAGAGAGGAGGGGGACCATTGACATTGTCTATTGCTATTTGGCCATGCAAGGAAAAAAAAAAAAAAAGGTAAAAAGAGAGATGCATGTAATTGCATGCAAGACAAAATTTTGTTTTGGCTGTTGCTTTGCTGTTCTTTCTTTCTGGGCTATTGGGGGAATTCTTTGTCCGAAATATACAGTGACAGGACCCTAAATAAAAAACAGCATTGAGATTATTATTAAAAACAAGAAGAAGAAAAAAAAGGTGGGATGATACCCTGCAAATGGGTTTGGAGTAAATGGGAGCTGTGAATAGAAAATTGAAAATTGAAAACTTTGTTCTTTGAGATTTCTCATTCAAGACAAGAGGCCATAACCCAACTTTTATCTAAAGCTTTTTGCTTTAGTTCTGTTAACTCAAAATTGACACCATTGGTTCCTTTTCACATGTTTCTTTAAGAAGGTAGCCTATAGAAATTGCTCTATTGGTTTTATTGTCAACTCTGCCCACTTGGATTATTTTTAGGGATAAATACATAAACAGTGTATGAACTTTTTCACTTTTTCTATTTTGGTGTTTGAACAATTAGGTATCTGCCTATTTAAAATTTTTAAAATAGTGTATCTAACAAATTTTACAGGTTAAAATGGCTATGTGTCCTATTTTAAAAATTGACTTAAATGTCCATCTTTTGTAATAAATTTTATTTTATTTTTTATTTTTTATTTTTTATTTTAATAAGTTTTTAGAAAATTATTAGAAATAAAAAAGTATTTTTTTATTTATTAAAAAAATTAGAAAAATTAATATTATTTTTAATTTTTAATTTACTAATTATAGTGGCTGAATTTAATTTTTTATTCATGATTTCAGTGAAACTAAGTTTTTATTCACTAAAAAAATATTTTTTTTATTTTTAATTATAATAAATAAAATTTTATTTATTTTTATTTTAGTTAAATTGTATTTTTCTTTTCACTTTTTTAAGTTTAATTTTTTTATTTTTATATTTATTTTTATATTTATTTTTATGATAATATTTCAATTTTATTTTTTATTTTATTTTAATAATATTCAGTATTTTTTTTCAAATTTAATATATGATTGAAAAAAAATTAAATTGAAAAAATAAGAAATTGAATTCTAATATAAAAAAGGGCATTTGAGATTAAATATACTGAATATTAGATTATAGTGGTTAAACCACAATAAATTGACTTTTTTTTTTGAAAATACAATAAATTGACTTAAATGCCTTTTTTAAATTAGATTTTAATTTTTTTAATGTAATTTTTTTCACTCATACATATTACATTTGAAAAAATATACTGAATATTATTAAAATAAAAAATAAAACTGAAATATTATTATAGAAAAATAAAATATAAATATTAAATTTGAAAGAGTGAAAAGAAAAATACAATTTAACTGAAATAAAATATAAATAAAATTTTATTTATTATAATTAAAATAAAATAATTTTCTTAGTGAATAAAAATTTAGAATGACTA
>CATIWO010736390.1:0-13387 GCA_949673435.1 Macaranga tanarius | reverse complement strand
AAATTGTTTTGGTTTAATATTTTGCAACTAAAAATATTTTAGCTGCTCATTGGGTAATTTCTTATGAAATTACTCACTACTATTTTATAAAATAATTTTTCCAGATTAAGGTAGTTATTAATACTAGAGGAGGAGATGGCAATATATTGGGCCACAATGGTTTACGAGATCACAGAGGTAAAGACACTTGTGCGATACATAATGCATTATGACACCGATGCCGAGCTAGTATTTCGGATTATGGTTCAGCACATAGGGGCGGAGGTCCTTCTGTCTGCCATCCGAGAGGAGCATTTAGATGGTATTTGTACGACCTTCCGCATTCTATATGCCACCTCTACTGATGTTCAAGTCACCCTCTGCTGGGTGTGATGCGGATTACATGTCTGCATATTTTGGCTTTTTAGGCTTTTTGCTAGAGGCCTTTAGACACCCCTTGTGCTATCAGTGAGATATTTTTGAGCCTAGCGGCTAGAGAGGTCGGAGGGTGTGGCGAGGGTTGGAGATTTCTGTTTACCACCACCATCATTATCTTATTGATTATGTCTGCTAGAGTCCCGACTATGAGAAAGAGATGTTATGTCCATAGATACATATGTATTAGGTTATTATTTTCATTAGCATTTGGTACTCTCACCCTTGTACATATGATGTATATATTTTTAAACTGATGATGGTTATGTAGTGCTATAAATGATTATTATTATCATGAGATGTTATTTATTTAGAAGTGATTTGTGCCATTTATTTATATCTGGAGTATTTATGACAGGAAATGTTATTATTGTGATTTGTCTTAAGTAAGGATATGATATTTAAGAAATATCCACCAATGTATACGTACTTGCAGTTTTATTGAACTGGATAGTATTGATTTTATGAATTATTCATATAAGGTTAGCAACCTAGAATTGTTGTAATTGAGCAAAGAAAGAAAGTTTATAATTTTATTGTTAAGAGATTCTTTCTGATTCTAGAAGTAACACCTTTATTATCATTAATTCCCCAGTTATATTTACTAATGGAGTTGATGGTAATGAGGACGTCTCATAAATTTTGATAAATCTTTGTAGGTAATTTTTATTAGGGAACTTTTTTTGTTGTTTTTGTTGTTAATTAGAAAAATTTTGATGAAATTATGGTGCTTTTGAGGTTAATTTTAATATTAGAGATACATATGATTTTAGTGTTAGAAATATTTTTTAGTTGTGGATATGCACCATAAATAGAATCAATATTCTAGAACTGCACCATAAAGGATCATTATCATCTATATCATTAAAGCAGGTTTGCATTTTATCTTATTCTAACTGATGTATGTAAACATTGCAGGTGCACTTATGACAACAGAAGTGCTCACAAACGGCTTATAACAGCATAACAATAGAAGGAATAAGAAGATGTGGCTAATGACGTGGAAAGGGGGTAATGAGTTGACTACACACATCAGTTAATTGTGTGGGGGTATAATTGTCATGTCAGTGTATTCTATTTGAGATAATAGAATAGAACTAACAAGCAATACTTTAAAAATTTGGAGGACTCAATTAAAAAAAAAAATTAGTACTTAATTGAAAATTTTAGAAACTTATAGGACTTATATAGTCATTATCAATTGACATATTAGTTTATTTCGTTTGAGATAATATAATAGGACTAACGAGCAACACTTTAAAAGTTTGGAGGACTCAATTAAAGTTTTTTTTGAAATTTAATTGAAAATTTTGAAAACTTATAAGATTTGTGGGATCATTATCCCTCAATAGAAAGAAGAAAAAATTTAAAAATTATATTATATGAAACAAGAAGAAGAAACAAAATATTTTGAAATTAGAGAAGAAATGGCCAAGAGATTATTTAGTTTTAACTTACCTACTTTCCTTTAACAGGTATAAAAATAAATCGATTCCTTAGGTTTTATGTATTTTTTTTTTTTGAGAACAAGGTTTTATGTATTTTAATCAATAGTTTGTGAATAGATTTCATAAATCTAACGGTTATTATGTTTGATGATACAGTATCATTACGACACCGGGGCAAGTGCATATTTTTTAAAGGAAAAAGTGTTGTTTCGTGGTATTTGGAAATGATAAAAGAAAATACTTTTCTAAAAAAAACTTATGATGTTACTTTTTTTTAAAAAAAATTATTTTAATAAATAGTTATAAATCGTGCAAGGCACAAGTTGTATAATAAAATAATAAAATAAATAATTTTAATAAAATAATAATTAAAAATTAAAAATACATTATATCATAAAAATTTTATTTTATTTAATTTTTATTATTATAATTTTTTAATTATAATAGGATTAGTTTTGAAAATTATTAGCTTAGTTTTGGAAAATGTATAGTAGTATTGGAATTAGGATATAATTCAATTCGATTAAACCGAAATATATATATATATATATATATATATATATATATATATATATATATATATATATATATATATAAAAGTAAAAAATCACGTGTTTCGCACGTGAATAGAAAACTTTTTAAACTCGTGATAATATATAAGTATTAAATTTACAATTTGGTGTTATTATTATTATTATTATTATTACTACTACTACCACCACTACTACTACTATTATTATATTTAATAAGATTTTTAAAAGATTAAAGTATTTTTTGCTTATATTAAAGTATTATTATCATTACAAACTATATGCCAAATTTTTTTTTAAAATGAAATGAGTACCCCTTTAATTTGAGGTGGAAATAATAGTATTTTTTATAAAATTATTATTTTGAAACATATTATACTAAAACTATTTATGCATGTAAGACATTTTTATTGAATTTTTTATTTGCATTTACTTTATTTAGAATAATTACGTATATATATGTATTTTTTTTATTCAACTTCATTACCACTTAATTATTATATCATGACATCTTTACTAATAATTATTTGTGACCTTTATATTTTTGTTAATTAAATTAATTTAGATTATTTTTAGTAAACGGGAAAGAGTCTTTTTTTACTTCACAAATGGTCATGCTAGATCCTGCATCTATCTATATATTACAGATGGATAAATAGACTTATCGACTCACATTTAATATCTTTCTATAGTACATAATATCTTTCTATAGTACAGCGATGGTATCAACTCCGATGACCATATTCTATTCTATTCGGCAGAATAAAAATAAATATAGTAAAATAGAACATTTTGCGGAAGTCTTTGCTAATGATTTTCAGGCCACCCTATGGTTATTCAAGAATCCTTTCATCCATTATGTTAGGTATTAAAAAAAAAATCCATTTTGGCTTCAAAAGGTGGGCCTCTTCTGATGAAAAAATGGAAATATTTTCTTGTCAATTTTTGTCAATGTCATTTTTATGTGTGGTTTCAACCAGAAAAGATCTATATAAATTCATTATCTAAGCATTCTCTCAACTTTTTGGGCTATCTTTCAAATGTACACAAAATTTATAATTATAATTAAGTTTTAGTACATTTTAAATATCTTTAACATTCATTTTTTCTTTTTTTAAATCACTTTTTAAAATTTTTAACTTTAATACTTTGCTCTTTTAAAAAATATTTCATGTATTATTTTTTAAAATTATAATAGTAATTAATCATTAGAAAATAAACATTTAATCAAATTATTTTTATTAAAATTTATTAAAATTTATGACTATAAATTATATATATATATTTAACGTTTTTAACATTCTAGCATTATATTTTAGAAATTATACATTAATTTTGAATATTTTAAATATTAGTACTTCATTTAAAAAAAAAATTCTATGTACAATTTTTTAAAATATAATTACAATGAATCTTTAGATGATAAAAATAATACATTAATTTCAATTTTTAAATTAAATTTTAATAAAATAAGTCACTCTAAATTTTAATAAAATAAGTCAATCTAAATTAAAATTGTTGTTGTGGTTTTAACATTTTTACTATTAATATCTTTTTAATAACTATATATCACTTTTTTACTATTTTTAATTTAGTATGTTTCTTTTAAAAAAAATATTTAGAATAAAATTTTTAAAATTATTATCACAATCAATTATTAAATGATTTACACTTAGTTAAATTAAATTTGATTATTTTCTACATAAATTAATTTTATAAAATTTGTGTAAAAATTAATTTTAAAAAATATTTTTAACATTTTAACATTATGTTTTTATTTTTTCTCTAACTATGCATCACTTTTTTAATATCTTTCTTTTTCATATTTTTTAACTTTAATATATTTTTTCTACAAAAATTATATACTATTTTTTATTTTATAATTTTAATTAAGAATTAGACAATAAAAATTATCAAAATCAATTCTAATTATTTTTATTAAACTTTAGCAAAACTTTTTTTTAGCTACAAATTAATCTTTAATATTTTTAACATTAAATTTCTCTTTTTTGAGTGATCATACATTTGCCTTCTAATAATTTTTAATTTTAATATTTTTCTTATTAAAAACTTCTCTACATTATTTTTAAATTATAATAATAATTAATTATTTAAATAATAAAAAATTATTAATAGTTACTTTTTATTAAATTTCAATAAAATATCTTAAATTATTCTATTTATTTAGTCTATAGTAGTCAAAATAAAAGTTTACCTAATTAGAATAGGAAATACAATTTAGTTTAAATTAGAACTGAATATAGTTTAAGTTAACCTAATTAAAATAGAAAATACCATTTAAATTCAATTAAAATTGTAATTTTAATTAATTAAATTAATTTTAGTTTTTAAATTACTAAATTATACAACTTCTATATAAACAATAAAGAGGTTTTAATATATATACACACACACATTCAAAGTTTCCTTGCAGCTAAGTGTGTGTTTACTTATGACTAAAGTCTAAAGCCACCAACTCTTTTGTTGCCGCCAAAACACAACCAATTTCCAGATTTCTTCTTCTTCTTTTTTTCCAATTTTTCTATTTTTTGATTAATCGAAAATTGAACTGAATTATTTCGATTTTAGTTTTAATCCTAAGTGAGCATTTAGTTCAGTTCGGTCCGAACTAAATCCTCACTCCTAATTTATAATAGTATTTTAATTAAAAAATAATACAATATAACTACTACAAGTATTTTATTTTTAATCTTTTTGTAAAAAAAATAAGAATTTTTAATGGTTTGACACGTTAGCTTTTACAAGTAAATACTGAAATATGGAGAAGGACACTTGTTAAAATTCCGACTTAATAATTTTGGAACTCAGCATTTAATATATATTATTCGTATATCCGCAGATTGCATGAGTTGTTGATATTAAAATCATTTTAGTAAAAAAAATACATATTTTATTTTTCAAATATAAGAAAGAAAAAAATAGAAAAGGGTTCAAAAAATTAAAATTAAGTACCTCAATCATTAAAGAATTTGTTATGTGGACCATACACGTTGAGGCTTAATAATGTTAGTGTTATCTGTAAATAATAAAATTTAATGTTAAAAAAATTAGTTGAACATAAGAAAGAGGGAAAAAATTAGTCAAATATGACAGAGAAAAAGAATTCAATCAAATATGAGAATGGTTTAAAAGTTATTGTTTTTTCTCTACATTAAATAGAAGAGAAAGAGGAGTGTTTTTCTTGGAATAGAAGATGAATGTTTTAGGTGGAATTATTAATCTTGAAAACTAAGTGCAAAAAATCCAAATTTCACCTTCAATTAACACAGAAGTTTAACTGAAAAGAATATAAAATCACTTAAAATCCATTGTTAATCTTAAAAAGCCAAAAAAAAAAAAATGAAATTTTACCTTCAATTTGATTGATATCAGAAGGATTAATAGGAGCAGCTAGCATTGCAACACACACATCGTTTTCGTTAACTTCCACTAGAGCTATATATCTCTACTACTTTGTACTAAATACCCATAAACAAAATTTAGAAAAACACACAAAAGGGTATAATTTACATATATGTTTTGAGTGTTTTGTACCTTGTGATTGAGTCAGAGGTATCGTGCTGATCATAGTCCATAGACAATGGGCTTAAACGGCAAGGACAAAAAGATTAAATTTTTACCTATTTTCAATGTATTATATAATAGAAGTAATTGAAGGAATGAATAGAAGTAATTGAAGGAAGAGAGATAAAGGTGTATGGGAAAAAAAAAAAACAAAATTGAAGAGACATATTGAAAAGAAGAAGGAACTTTTGGAGTAAAGAAAAATCTGACTCTTCATTTTCTGTAGAATTATTGATCCGTTAGATTGAAGAACACACACAATACGAGTGAGAGGCCAAAAGTAGGAAAGGAATAAAAAAAAAAAAGGGCTTAATACATATTCAGGTCCCTGAACTTGCCAACTTTTGTCACTTTGGCACCTCAACTTACGCTTTTGCCATTTTAACACCTGAACTTGCCTAAAATGTAATTTTTAAACCATTGTCATCACATTAGCGAATCAGCAAGTGACACGTAAGAGGTGTTTAACTGACAAAAATCTGCAAGTAGAGGTGTCAAACTAACAAAAAGTGACAAGTACATGGGGTAATAGATGTATTAGATCATTAGATTAGTGTATTTTAGACAAAAAGTGACAAGTTCATGTGTTAAAATGACAAACTCATAAGTTGAGGTGCCAAAGTGACAAAAGCTGGCAAGTTCAGGGGCCTGGATATGTATTAAGCCAAAAAAAAAAGCGTGAGAGGCTGTAAGCAGAGAGTGCCAGGTGTCAGAACCTGATTAAGTGTGTGTATATATATATATGTGATTTTTAATATTCCATCAAAAAAATAAATGATTTTTAATAAATTACTTATGTGATAAAAAAATTTCATTCCAAGATTATAAATTTAATTTTTAATGAATTTTATATTATAAGTTATTTTTAATAACAATGGTAAATTATTAGTTTATTAATAAAATTTTTATTTAATATGTGTTTTACTTTTATTAGAATTATATACTTTTAATAAAATATAATAAATTGTCTATTATAAATATTAAAATTTAATTAATTATAACCATTGATATATTTTACAGATATTGATACACCAAGATAATCAATTGTTGTAATTAAATAAAAATTAATCTAACAGTTGTAATTTCATTTGTATAGATACAAACATTTATACCGTAGCAAAAACCTAAAATAAATATATTAGCATATAAAAATTATATTAATTTTATTTTTTAACATATGTAAAAAATTAAAATAAATTTATAGTTTAACAAAAAGATAAAGTATAATGTATATTCTAAATTTAAATAATTCAAGTGATTTTAATGAAAGTAGTGTGTATAAAAAGTTTATTTCATTAGAAAAATTTTAAAAAATAAAGGAATAAAGTTCGATTTGGCTCTTCAACTTTTTAGAAAAGTTCAAATTGCTCCTTTTTTCTAACATTTTTGTCAAATTACCCCATAAATTTTACAATAAAGGTCAAATTGACCCTAAAAATTTCATTTATATCCCTATTATTTGAGACGTAAGCAAATATCACAATAAAAATTACAAAGAGACCCCTAATAGTTCAATTAGTTAAAAAATTAGTTCATATATTCGTAAACATATTTAATAAAAAATAAAAAAATTATTTTTTAAAATCATATTTAAGGCCTAAATATATTACTAGATAATTTATTTATTTTCTAATAATATTTTAATATTTCAAATATTATTACAAATTGTTGGTGCCTAAATAATTTTTTCTAATAATAATAATATATATATATATATTGAGGGATTAAATATAATTTTTAAAAATAAATTTTTAATTTTTTTACTAAATATTTTTATGAAAGTATGGACTAATTTATTAACTAACTAAACTATTAGGGAATTGTTTGTAACTTTCATTGTAATATTTGTTTACATCTCAGATAATAAGGGTGTAAATGAAATTTTTAGGGTCAATTTGACTTTTATTGCCAAGTTTAGGGGGTGAATTGACGAAAAAGATTAAAAAAAAAGACAATTTAAACCTTTGCAGAAAGTTTAAGGGGCAAATGGAACCTTATTTCTATATATAATTTATTCACGTGATTTATCGTGGCCATTATATAAGCATTTTCAGAGAGAAGTTTAACGAGTGATGAATTGAAAGTTGTAAAATTTCAATGTTTCGTACAATAATGATCTTATTAATGAGTCCTTCTACAGTGCAACTATTGTATATATACAACTAAAACTAAACACCATTAGATTAATTTTATTTTAATTATTGCCATTGATCTGTAAAAGGAATACTAATACACTTATTTAATTTAAATAAACCCATAGTTGAGCAATTAAGCACTTTTTAAAATTCCGTTTTAACAAATCAACAATAATTTTTAGAACAATCCACGCTGAAAATAGAAAATATATTAGTATTAGTGTTTTATTAGTATTTTCTTATTTAAAGCATATTTTAAGAAATTTTTTATCAATATTAATTTATTTTTATTTTTTTTGTACTTAAGTCTAAAGAGGAAATCTTGAAGAGTAAGAATTTTTGTCAACACCTTCTCCAAACAGTGTGCAAAGCCATGTGATTATTTGCCAAATTAGAAGAATAAAGATAATTTAAGCACGACATGGGGAAAGTGTGACTTAAACTGTGTGCATGCAAAAATATGTTCAACATAGCTTGTCCAAGCCATGTCAAAAGCCATGCTTGAAACCGTGTCAAACAACAAAAAGCGACACGACTTTCCTGAAAAGAAATTGCTTCGACACACTTTCATCATGCCGTGTTTGAAGCTGTGTGAATTTGATTTATATTATGACACAACATGGCTTGTAAAGCCATGCACTTGTGGGTTTATGTTTGATTTATATTTGATTTTTATGTTTTATTTCATTACAAAATTCACTCTTATTTAATTTATTAGTACTCAATATACAGTCTTCTTCATGGAACGATATCTTTTGTACTACAATTCACGATCCGTGCGCTTCCGAGTTTTGACAGCAACAGAAATTCATTAATTTCAAATCGTGTATAAAATGTTAATAAAATGCGAGAGGCAAACATAACTAATACAGACCGAACATTAATAATGGGAACATTAATAAAATGTTAATAAAGGGACGATGAACAAACATAACTAATCATGTGTGAGGCAATTAAATTCTAACAAAGCATAACCAAAGGAAATAGACAAACATTTAATAAGATTTACCAAGAGGAAATAAAAAGCTATTGTCCAGTAAACATTTGCATAACCAGAAGTTTCATACATATACAAATCTGTTTTAGTAGGGGTATGGTTGCCTCCACCAAATTTAAACAAACACTCAGAATTTCTTAACTCTTTACTTCTATTATTTACATCGCCTTCACAGGGTAACATCCACTTTCCCTGCATCGACAGATGTGGACTCGACAATGAAGGCAAAATTAGGTTATGATTCTGATATTAAAATGAAGGCACAGAAACTACAGATTGCATATCCGTGCCAAGGCTCAGAGATAACCCCTGACTCTAAAAATTCAGGTTACTATCTAAAACACCAAGTTGCGTCCTTGAGACCAGCTGTGGATCCCCATTAACAGATCTGCCAACTGGATTAGAGGCTGATGTGTATAATTATCCATCGATATGTTGCAAATTCATTGTGTAGCTTGTCAGTGGGATGAGCACCATCTCATTTCTAGCTCCAACAGATGAAAATTCAGCATAATTGTATGAAGTCAGGGAACTCCTAGATAAAAATTCTAAATATGATCCAGCATTAGAAGCATGGTTCACATATATTGTCATGTTAGTTCAGAATATGCAGCAACTTTCTGGTCTCCTGGATATAAATTTTATAAATTCTCTCTGTGGCTACTTAAACCACCATAGTAAGCGGCCATCATATCCTTCCTTGTCTGACAAACCTCAGGTTAAATATTCTCAGTAGAAAGCACCACAACTCTCTCCATAAACTGAATGATAGCCCACAATAGCACCCTATCAGAAAGGTGATCACCTAGCAAATCCTGGCACAAGAATAACTGCTTCAGATAACTTTAAAATTCTGAGATTATTGACATCCACAGATAAATTTCTATTTTTATGTGATTTCAAACCACTAACACATGTTCAAACAAATCGATTTTCCCACTTCTGTCTTTATCATATCTATCAAATATTCCCTGCAAAGAGAAATTTACATACTCATCATTCAATAACTGAAAAAAGGTAAGTTAAAAAATTAGCAGAAGAAAATAATACAAACTCTCAACACCACTCGGTTTGATGGCCATGTATTCATGTGTATAGTTGTGTTGCACTGGCAAACATAGCCTCTTCAATGATTTAGTGTTAATTTATATATCCTAGATGTTACAGAAAGATTTCTCATAGCAGTTTAAATTTGACAAAATTGCAGTTAAGCTAATTCTATGGCAATAGCAGAAAATTCATCAATGAAGATAAAAAACTGGGTGCACACTTTGTAATTAATTCTTCAAAAAATTCCTCTAACATACACTATCATCCATCAAATCAAGCTCTTGATGACTAAAACAAATGAAGAAGATGTAAATGGTTCAAAAAGCAGAAATATAATTTAAAAATTTAAGCAATGACATCCATAAAAAAGGTAATGAAGTAGAGACAATGAGAGAATTACTTATATGCCATTGACCAAGACAACTCCATAAAGCAGCAAACTCTTTAGGCCCTGCATTATAAAGCATGATAGACATCATTATTATATAATTATGCCATACCTAACAATATGAATATGAAAGTATTGTTAGAAAAAAAAAGCATGAAAGTAAAAGTAACCCAGTTTGACATATCAATGAAATTCAAAGAACAAAGCTTTTTGCTTTTCCCTTGGTATAAGTCAAAATCATCGAGGAATCATAAGGAAAAATACATGCTAAAACATAGAATCTTAATTAAAGTTTGATTCTTTGCAGACATAATTGTTAAAATTCAAGCAGCTCAATAGATAAAAACTAGAACTTTATAAGAAGAAATTGTGTAATAAAGTCTAGTAACACGAATCTTGGATTCAAAAAGCTATAGATGCTTTAGAAAAATTACCGATTCTTAGAGAATTGTGTGGATTCTTGAAGAGAAACATGAGAAGCCTAATAGTTCTAATATGAAAATGCTGGTAACTAGAAGACAGAGCTTGTTGCAATTCATTTTCATCAATAAATCCGCTTCTATCTCTATCTACCAGCTGAAAGTTTATAATGACATCTGGGTGTGTCCCTAGTGGAAAATTAGAATACCCATATAAGTATCCACCCTGCCCATATCCTCCACCCGTATAGGGAGGTTGCTGGTATTGGAATGGCTGCTGCTGCTGCCAACCGTAATGGTCACTTGAAGATGAAAAAAAGCACAAGTAATAAGTTAAAACACAACAAGCAATAAGCTAACAAAACCAAGATTGCTAATTTAAAAAAAAAAAGAACTAACCAAAAAAAGAAAAAAGCTCCATAGCCATGGTAATACTTTTACCTCTACCTTGACCTTTATAAAGACCTGCTATATCTCTTATATGAAAAAGGAGAACGATAATTCCTTGATCTCCTAGAGTAAGAATCTGCTGTTGTAGCATCAACATGCCAAAATAATCAAACAAACAAATGCCAAACTAAAATAAACCTTTCAAAAAAAAATCAAACTTTGAGGAAATTTACCGGCATTAAAGCCAGTCTTTGGACCACCTTTGTGCCAATTGAAGAGGCGAATAGCGTCGGGGGATTCCCTGGACATGCCGAGAGCATCAACGAGGGAAGTGGCAAGCACATATTCCTTCAGCCTATAAGAACCTCTTTCGCGATTAAGACTTGGAAGGATGAGTCATATAGAGCTAAAATAGTCATCGGGATTATATAAAGTGTCGAGAAACTTTTAAAATTTAGAATGCTTCTTGGCCGAGGACTTTCCCTTTTGTATCCACTCGAACAGGCTCACCATTACACTAAACTTTGTTTCATTCTTTAAAAAAATGTTATAAATTAGCTATTATTCTCTACAGTGTATTGTAGCAAGAGCCCTTATTAATCAACTCTTTTTTAAGATAAGTATGAATGAGATTATTTTTATACCTTAATAGATAACTTTTTTTGATTTTGTAGTTAATACATAAAATTGTGAACACAATAAATAAACATATAAAAAATGTGGATAAACATTCTAGAAATGTTGTACTACTTGCATTTGCCTTTGAAATTGTTAGTGGGGTCAAATCAGAAAAACTCTCTTTCGTAGAAATTGAATCTTTAATTATAATTATAGTTGAAATCAATCATTTAAAAAAATATTTAAAATTACCAACAACCGTTGATATCAACTGATAGAAAAAATTACTTAAATTGAGGTTTTGAGGTTGAATTCTAGTAAATACAGTCACGTTAAATAGTTATTGTAAGACTTTTACCATGCTTATAGTCCTACCCGAATCAATATCAAATTTGTGGGAACCTTTATGACTATCAGATACCGAAAGTATCAAATTCAAACAAATATATATTCAAAATTAATTGATAAAAAACAATAGCTAAACAAAATTTGATGTTTGAAGTTAATATATAAAATTTTGGACAAAATAAATAAACATATAAAAAATGTGGATAAACATTCAAGAAATGTTGCACTACTTGCATTTGCATTTGAAAATTGTTCGTGAGGTCAAATCAAAAAATCTCTTTTTTTTTTTTATTTTTAGAATAAAGACGATTTTATAAAATAGAAACATCATTAGACACAAAGTCAATACGAACTAGAGACTGAAGCTATAGAGGGACAGACTCCTTCCAAGCTTTTTTTAAAACAATAAGGGAAAAACAAAGACAAGCTAAGTTGTGGTCTAATTGATTAGCTGATCGATGAACATAATTCAGAGTGAACTCTGTAAAACTAGAGGCAGAAGCTTTCATATTTTCTATCAGCATTCCCAAATATGATAGATCCATCTGCGTCAACTTCCAAGCATTCACAGTAATCAAGCTATCTGTTTTGGCCATTAAGTGAGAGAAACCCCTTTGTCGAGCATGATCCAGTCCTTTTTGCAAAGCCTGAGCTTCAGCTATCTCAATGAAGATAATTTCTCTAATAAAAATAGTTGCCGAAAGTAGAACATTCCTTGAGTTTCCTCTGAAAATCACTCCAAGACTAGTTCCGACATCTGGAACCACTGACGCATCCATATTGAGCTTAAGGAAATTTGGAGATGGAGTATGCCAACTATATATAGGGGATAACAATGTTGCGTGAGACTTCTTATGTGCATCTTAGAATTTTGTAAGCAGCCCTGATGCCATTTGGATACTTTCCAGGTGCTCAATCATTCTGTGTTTAAAGCACCACTCATTTCTGGTTTTCCATATTGCCCATATACACATGGTTAGAAGCTCGGTCACATTTTCTGTTTGCTTATATCTTGCATTTAACTTATCAATCCATCTCGTCAGGGACTAAAGTCTTTCAGCCTCA
>CATIWO010736110.1:0-18196 GCA_949673435.1 Macaranga tanarius | reverse complement strand
AGGACTGGAAGCGGAAACGAAATGTTGAAGGGGAGAAGTGACGCCGTTAATATAATATTTAAAAAACACGCGGGCTTTTAGTTGTTATGGACCCCGGTCCATATTGCAATATGGACAGGGGTCCATGATATAACAATCCGTGTGCGGGTGTCTATATATATATATATATATATTCAAAAAGAACAGAAAAGTCTTAATAATTTTTTCTCATTGTATTTTTTTTGTAAAAAGATTATTTTAATTAATATTACCAAACAAAACGTATTTTACAAAAAGATCACTATTACATATACCAAACAAATCTTATTCAATGGTGATAGAAAAAAGGAAAAATGATCAATTCTATCCAAAACTTTTGATCAATTATCAATTGAATCCCATTTTAAAAGTTATTTCAATTTGTCCCTTCAACTTTATAAATTATATCAATTCTATCCAATTTTATTTAAAAGATCTAATTATATTTTCAAAAATTACTTTTGGACCCCTATAGAATAAATTTGATACTGTTCAATTTTTTTCTATTTTAAGAAGAAATAAAATTAAAAATATATATATTATCAGGTCTTAATCTTACCACTTTTGAAATAAATTTAAAAATTAATTTTAATTTTTACGTGAAATATTAATATTTTATGTATTAAGAAAAATAATAACAAAAAAAGTTATAACTTATGAATCAATTTATTATATATAATAATATTAATAAAAATAAAAATAAAAATAAAAGTAAAAAATACAAAGCATATAATACTTTTAACTATCATTATAAATAGTAGTGAAATTTAAAAAAAAATTTTTAAAAAAATCAAATATTTTTTTATATTATTGACTAGTATTTTTAGTATCTCAAGTTTTTTTTTTTCACCTCATACATTTTTGTTTGACCCATATTAGAAAATATTTTAAATAGCATACTTGAAAGTTCAAAAGTGAATTTTAAAGTATTTAGAATGTGAGATTTTTTTGATGAAAAAGTTAAAAGTTTATAAAAATATTTATAAATTAATTCTTAGATTTATGTTGAGAGTGGTAAAATTAGAATTTAAAAGTATTTTTATATTATATTTTTTTCTTATAACAAAAAAAAGGATAAAACATTTAATAAGTATCAAGTTTATTTTAGAGCGATCTAAAATTAATTTTTGAAAATATAATTAGATCCTTCAAATAAAATTGATAGAGTTGACATAATTTATAAAGTTTAAGAAGCAAATTGAAATGACTTTTAAAATAGGATTTAATTGATAATTGGCCCAAAGTTTAAGATATAATTGATCATTTTTCCTGAAAAATATATATATATATACATAAAGTGGCAAAACAAAAAAGAGAATTAAGGCAGTTCAAAAAGATCTTTTAATAGTTTTTTATTTCTTTATAATTTTTCTGGAAAATGATTTTTTTTTTTCATTTTTTAGAAAGAAACATTTATTGGCAAACAATCAGAGTTTTTTTTCTTTAATCATGATTTCATTAATTTTATTAATTAATATTAAATAAAAGATTCTTAATTAGTATTTTTGTAACAATATAAATATGGGTGAGGGATTTTTGCACTCCACCCATTTATTTTCACACTCCTTTTTTAGTTGTTTAAAATTACAAATTACATAATTATCTTTTTTTATAAATCTCTATTCTTTTGCATAAAAAAATATCTAATTTTTTTTATCAATGTCTAATCTTTTATTAATTATAGTTGCTAAACTACTCTTCTTTTTTTTTTTTTTATCAAAATTTATTGTTTGATGTTTAAGATTTTAAACTACTTGTAATTGAGTTCTTTTTTTTTTTTTTTTTTTTTTGCATTAAAAGATTTAATATTGTATAAATCACTGTAAAATTTGCATTAATTTGTAAAAAATAACAAATCTTTTATTTTTATGAACAATTTTTTTCAACTTATTTTTTATTTTTATAAAAAGTTTTAATATCATATGTACATAATTATATTTTTTTAATTTTCTATCATTATTTAACAAAATAATATAAAAAATTAAATTACGTGATTAAAAATATCAATTATAAAAATTCAACAATAATTCATCATATAAAAAAATATTCATAAGTTTAACGAATAGAACTAAAATTAACTGTATATAATTTAAGCAATTATATCCCGCACATGCTTTAATTAAATTAAATTATAAAAAATATACTTGATAAAAAGAAAATATAGACTTTATTTTTTCTATTATTAATATGTTATAACACTTATCATAAAAAATAAAATTCTAATAGTTTTTATATGATGAATTTTTGTTAAATTTTTATAATGATTTTTTTAATCATGTACTTTGATTTTATATTAACTTTTAAAAATTATGATAAGAAGAATAAAAATAAAATAATGTGTATATGATATTTAAAAAAACTGTTAATAAGAAGTAAAAAAAATTGTTATCTTTTTTATAATTGGTGCAAATTTCATAATGATTTAGACAAGTTAAAAGGTAAATTAATAGTTTTTAAAAAATAGTTGACTATGCTAAATTTTTTAATGCAAAAAAAAAAATATAAGCTTAAGCACAAGTAGGTTTATTATATTAAATATCAAATAGTGAATTTGGAAAAAAAAAATTAGAAAAATACTAATTTAGGAATGATAATTAGTAAAAATAATAAACATTTCAAATAAAGGATAATTATGTAATTTATAATTCCAAAAAAGTAAATAAGGGATTTTCAACAGCTTTGACATTTTACAGCTTCTCTCTCTTTTTACAGCACTGATATTTTAAAAACCACCTAGTGGTGGCCAAAACCACTTCATCTCTTCTTTTTCCTTCTTGTTTTTGTTATTATATTAGTATTATATTATAGATCTTAGGTTTTGTGAAGGTCTTTCCTCTATTTTTCAGCTTGAACTTTCAAGCTTAGGCGAATCCGGATATGGTTTTTACTACAGCTCTCTCTACTAGCTTGAACTATCTTTTCAAAAGCAAGTTTTGGAGCTGCAGTGAGGAGATCTTCCAAGTTTCTTTATGTGTTGTTTGTTTTTTGCTGGGTTTCATGCAAGAAGCTCTGTTTGGTTATTTTGCAGCCAAGACAGAGGCGAATTCTTCCTGTGGTGGCTATGGCAGTTGTTTTCATTTTTCCTCGGTTTGTGCGAGCTAAAGCAGGATGGAGGAAGCTCTTCCACCCTAGAGGCCTTTGTCGTATCCATGGCTCTCCCTCTCATTTGGTTTGTGCAGCAGGGATAACATTTTCTTTTCGCCAAGCCTCTGGGTTTTGGTTTTAAACTTAAATGGCCCTTGAAGTATTTTGTTTTGTTTTTTAGGTTTAGTCTTGACCTTTGTTTATGGACTGTAGTAAATGGCCATGACAACTCCTTTGGTTGTTTCTTATGTAGTATTTTCATTTCCCATCCAAAGTCAATTGCTTTGAGTTCTTAGCTCTGACTTTAAGTGGTTCTTGTCTTGAGAACCTCTATGTTTGAGAGTGAATCAATAGGGTGTGTATTTTTTTGAGTTCTCTTTGTGAAGGCAGTGCCTGGAGCATCAGCCTCATATTGTACTGTGTTTCTCTTGAATGATATTTGACTTGACCAAAAAAAAAAAAAAAGCAAATAAGGAGTGTAGAAATAAATGGGTGGAGTACAAAAATTTCCACCCTTATAATGTAGATTAATTATATATATGTTGAAATCTAGCGGTATTAATTTCCTTCAAGCCATCAAATAGTAGGGTGTGCAGGGGCTGTATCAAGTCAAAAATCGAACCGAAAATTGATAATTTCGATTCAGTTTGATTTGATTTTTTAAAACCAAAAAATTAGATGAAAATTGAATTAACCGAATTAACTAAAATTTTTTAATATATATACAATATTCAAATATGTTATAAAAATATATCTATTTTCATCCATGACGTACTAAGTTTGAACTCTTAATTTTATTTTTATTTTTATAATTCGGTTAATCGAAAATCGAATCGAACTTTAAATATCGAAGAATTGGTCGGTTTGGTAACCAAATCAACCGATTGCAATCAATTGATGAATAGTTTAATTCTTGCCTTTTCATCTCAAAATTTAAAAAAAAAAAATCATATATATTATATTTATTAAAAAAATTCAAATTTACCTTAAAAAAAAATTCAAATTTAAATTAAAACTAAATCCAAATAAATTATAGAAATAGAATATATACCTTGAAAAATATTTTGAATGAAGTAAATTTTAGTATTTTAAAAAAGTATATCTTACGCTATATTAATTATAATCTAATAAAAATAATTTATTTTCAAATATAAGATTTTAATTTAATTTTAAAATATATATATGGTGTAGTTTATGATTATTTTTTTTACAAAGTAAAGTTTATTTTGTTAATAATCATATTTAAAACACTTTCAACCAATAATAATAAAAACAAAGTATTTAAAAAATAAAGTTACTGGTAGAAAGAATTTCCATATATATATTGAAGCGAAACAGCAGTATCCCGGAGCTCACGTCAAAGTATGACTAAAGTCTTCACACACAGTAAGTAAGCAATAGTCCCTTTGTTCTTTGTCTCTGTAATACAGCTCTACAGTACGCTTCTTCTTCTTCTTCTTCGTCTTAATTCAAAACTGACCCAAATATCTGAACCATAAAGAGAACGAGATTCAAATAATCATGGCAGAGCCAAGACGCCATCCTCTTGGCAACCAGCTAGGTAATTCTCTGTGGGTTTTCAGTTTAATTCAATTTTATGGCCTTTTTTTGAAGTGTGTATGTTTTTATTTAGAGGAAGCTGCTGCTAGTGGCAACTTTCTTGTTTTTATTTTATTTTATATTTCTTTTTATGTTATATGTTGTTTGGGCTTTATTGGTTTTGTAGCTTATTGAGCAAAAAGGAGGAGCTTTTAAAAATTATTAGTTTTAAGTGATTTGATTTTGAGAGGTTTAGTAAGGGTATTAATTTAAGTATCCTTATTTTGGAACTGGGTTTGGTTTTGGTAGTGTGAATTCCATGTTCAACCTGTTGAATTAAATTCTAGTGGATCAAAGATGGCTTTTATTATTATTATTATTATATTAAAAAAATGGCTTTTTTATTACCATTTCTAAGCTCAAGAAGCAATTTTCCTGTGCTGTATCAATAGTTCTCTAACTTCTCTTATTGGTTCATGTATAAAGCAGCTTTTGTTAAATAAGAAGACAGTTTTGGCATCGGCAATAGTTTTATGATTTGTGTACTTTCTTAAAAGCAACTGTCTTTATATTTATCAATGTAAAGTTACTCCTGTAGAAGCTCTTTTCTTGTTTTTTCTTAAATAGTTGTTGTATAATGAAATGCAGATATTCAGCAAATACTTGTAGAAGCACAGCATAGATGGCTACGCCCTGCTGAAATTTGTGAAATTCTTCGAAATCACAACAAATTCCGTGTTGCCCCAGAACCTCCACATCTGCCACCAAGTGAGCCTATTTTACTTGGTTACTTTTGAAGATATATTTCCTCAGTGAACTTTGAACATTGTTTCCTTTTTTTTTTTTTTTTCCGTGTGTGATCTTCTAGGTGGGTTAACTTTCATGCATTTATATTTTGATTTAACTTTTTTCCAGTCTAGTTACTTATGTTCCCTCTTGAAGTTCTATGATCAAGCTTGCTTTGCAACTGACTTATAGGCCTCTTTTATTACCTCTTGAAGTTTTGTGAAGAAATCTGAAAAGGGTGCCTTTTCAAAAGCAGTTTCAGTTGCAATGCCAAGGGGGCTAAAAGTAGTTGACAATTGTCTCATAAATTTTCTTCTATTTTTTGTTCATCTTCAGGTGGTTCACTTTTCCTTTTTGATCGCAAGGTGTTGAGATACTTCAGAAAGGATGGCCATAACTGGAGAAAGAAGAAAGATGGAAAGACAGTGAAAGAAGCTCATGAGAGGCTCAAGGTAAGTGTAAATAATGATAAATTTGGTTTTCATTTTATTAAAATAAACTTCACTATAGAAATCGGTTGCAAAAAGTTGAATCATGCAACTTTGAGCCAATAACTTTACCTTGTAGCTGTTATGTTTTACTGTGGCATAGGGCATTGTTTTAGTTTAAAATGTATTTCTGCTTCCAAATCATATGTGACTGAAAAATGTACCTTTTCAAAGTCTGGAAGCATTGATGTGCTCCATTGCTACTATGCACACGGAGAAGAAAATGAAAGCTTTCAAAGACGCAGTTACTGGATGCTCGAAGAGTGAGTTTGTTTATCTTTACAATACCTGGCCTTTCCAATTTTTAAGCTTGTTGTCTTTTATTTCTTACATAGCCAATGATTCAAGAACTTTTTTCATAGAACTTGTTGAGGAGTTTTCTTTTTTCCCTATGATGCAGGGAACTCTCTCACATAGTACTTGTCCACTATCGGGAAGTGAAGGTAAACTTCTTTTTGTTCTTTTAGTTGGTTAGCTGGTCTCTACCAGTTCTAAAACATGTTGCCAAAATTGATAAAATTAGTAGAATTGCAAATTGTTGCTAAATTCAGCATTTATGGGTAACTAACACTTTTCTTACTCGAGCTCAAATATGATAATTATTTACTTAAGATAAATATTTTCACTTGCTGAGTTTTTACTGCTTTGGACTTAATATTTCATCAGGGCAACAGGATGAATTTTAGTCGCATTAAACAGTATGAAGATGGTACTCTGAATCCCCAAGAGATTGAAGAGACATTACCCCATTCTGAGATGGAGACTTCGGTTTCTTCCAATTTTCACCATACTAGTAATCATGCACCTGCACAAACTACAGATACAGTAAGCATGAATAGTGCTCAGGCATCAGAATATGAGGATGCTGAATCAGGTGCATTTATGTCTGTATTTTCTGTATATTCAGTGTCTTATGTCAGTTTTCTTTGTGTCATTTTATTTGGAGAATGTGTATAGCTGTGATTCTTTTTTCTGATGAATGTTTTGTTTTCTTCACATTCTTACTAGTGAATATGATATTTGATGCAGTATATAATCACCAGGCAAGTTCTGGATTTCATTGTTTTCTTGAGGAACAGCAACCTCCAACAGAGAAGATTAATACTGGCCTGCTTGATCATGATCCTGTGCTATTTTCAAGTAATTTGGCTCTTTTACCTAGTGTTACTCTCATGTAAAGGTTTTTTTTTTTTTTAGGGCTGCAGTAGCCTTTTTTTTTACTTTTAGAAAGCAAGATAACAACATTCGTGATAATATTTGATTACCTTAATAGGTAATTATCAAGGGAAGTCATCAGCTGTACCCAGGAGGGGATTTGTTTCCCAGGTGGATAAAACTGAGGACACTGATGGTGCTGGGTTAATATATCAGCCCCAGAAAAATTTGGATTTGCTCTCGTGGGACGGCGTATTAGGAAATTGTACTCCTGGAATTGACTTTTCAACCTCCCAGCTTCCAATTTCATCACAAGCTGATACTGCAGGAATCATTCCTAAACAGGAAGATGAAATACTGAGACAGCTTTTTACCAATAACTTTGGTATAAAGCAGGAGCTTGGGAGTGTTTTACCAGTCCAGAAAGAGTGGCAGGTATGATGTTTGCTATGCACTACAACTTAGCATTTTATTTTTAGTTTAGATAATGGGGTGATTTCTTAAATCATAAACTCTTCTCCACGGTGGTTTTCACTTTCAATGATGGCTGATTGGTGACTTACATGCTTCACACAGTTCTTGATGAAATTGACAAATTTTGTTTCTTAGAAGTGCCACTCGAATGATGGCTATGACATATTGTATTCATAATGGGATTGCATGGATTATTGAAATCGACGTTGTATAATGTATCAGATTGGCTGCTCTAGTAGCATTCATTATTGTGAATTTGTGGATTCTTTGCGATGTTTTACTTTGAGCATCATATTTCCCCTAAGAGAGTATATACTAACTGTTCCTCTTGGCATTCACATATTTTTAATTTTAATCTACCTTGCTAACAGACTTTTGAAGGTGCTTCTTCACATCTTTCAAAATGGGCCATGGACCAGAAGTTGCATCCAGACTCAACCTGTGATCCCACTACTAATTTTGATGAACAAAACCTTGTTACTGGTGATTTAATTGATACACTTGAGCTTTTCCAAACAAGAGGAAATGATCACCCTTTACAGCATGATTTTCAGTTTCAGCTTTCAAATACAGAGCATTCTATGACCCTGGAGGGAAAACCCATCTACTGTTCTGCTGTGAAGCAGCATTTATTAGATCGTTCTCTATCTGAAGAAGGTCTAAAGAAGCTTGATAGTTTCAACCGATGGATGAATAAGGAACTTGGAGATGTAAATGCATCACATGTGCATTCCAATTCTGGGGCCTACTGGGATACTGTTGAAAGTGATAATGTGATTGATGATGCCAAAATTCCTTCTCAAGTGCACTTGGATACCTACGTGTTGGGTCCTTCCCTCTCACAGGACCAGCTTTTTAGCATCATTGATTTTTCACCCAACTGGACATATGTGGACTCAGAGATTAAGGTACCCTTCAACTTAGTTTGCACGTGAACTGGATATCAGTCTTTTTCTATAGACAGGAGGATTCATGGACAAAACCAAGCTGTCTCTTGCTAAAAACAATATATAATTCTGTGTTTTTCATTTGTTCTTTGGCCAATCAATCTTCTCATACAGGTTTTGATCACTGGAAGATTCTTGAAGAGTCGAGAAGAAGCAGAAAATTGTAAATGGTCTTGTATGTTTGGGGAAGTCGAAGTTCTAGCAGAGGTTATAGCTGATGGTGTTCTTCGTTGCCGGACTCCTTTGAACAAGGCTGGGATGGTTCCTTTTTATGTTACATGCTCAGATAGGGTAGCGTGTAGTGAAGTGCGTGAATTTGAATACCGACCTGGCCATATCCAGGATGTGAATATCACTGATAATTATAGCACCAACATTACTATCGAGGACCTTCACATGCGGTTCGGAAAATTATTGTCTTTGGGCTCTGGACCCCTTCCAGAAAACAACACCAGAAATACAGATCAAATCTCCCAATTGAGCGATGCAATCAATTCATTTCTTAAAGATGATATTGATGAATGGGATCAAATGTTAAAGCTTACTTCAGAAACAGAAGTTTCCTCAGAGAAAGTTAAGGAGCAACTTCTTCAAAAACTACTCAAAGATAGGTTACATGTTTGGCTCTTACAGAAGGTAGCTGAAGGAGGAAAAGGCCCTAGTGTATTGGATGAAGGTGGTCAGGGAGTGCTACATTTTGCAGCTGCTCTTGCTTACGACTGGGCCCTTGAACCCACAATAATTGCTGGTGTAAGTGTCAACTTTCGTGACGTGAATGGATGGACTGCACTTCACTGGGCAGCATCTTGTGGCAGGTGAGTAGACTAAGAATGTTATGAAATAACCTTTCATGTCTTTCTAAGAACATTGTACAACAGAATTCGTATTGCAGTTTGTATTTCAGTATTGAGTCTGAGGAGGAGTGAGATTTTCTTTTTCATAATATTAGAATATTGTAACCAAGCAGTGTCCAAAAGGCATGATAGATGCCAAGAGAATGAATGTTTGAAGTTATGATCTGGTGTAGTGTTGAAGGGGAAAGGAAAATATTTTTATGTTTGCATATGTGTAGTATCAAGAACCAACTTCTGGGAATCAAACTACATTAGTGAAGTGTTATATCAGTTTTTTTTTCTTTGATTACTTATACTCATTAATAATTACATTTCTCTTTCTATTATTTTGGCTTGAATATCAGAGAGCGTACAGTTGCATCCCTTGTTCTTCTTGGTGCAGCTTCTGGGGCATTAACAGATCCAACTCCCAAATATCCTGCAGGCCAAACACCTGCTGACCTAGCATCTGCTAATGGACACAAAGGAATTGCTGGTTATCTCGCAGAATCTGCCCTGAGTGCACACCTTTCTTCTCTTAATCTGGATAAGCAAGACAGTGACAAGGCAGAAATATATGGAGCAAAAGCAGGGCAGATAGCTCCAGAACATGTTACAAGTGTAAGTAACGAGGACTTGCTATATGGGCAATCTTTAAAGGACTCACTGGCTGCAGTTTGTAATGCTACTCAAACTGCTGCTCGTATTCACCAAGTCTTCAGGGTACAATCCTTCCAAAAGAAGCAATTAAAAGAGTTTGGTAATGATAAATTTGGAATGTCACATGAACGTGCCCTTTCACTTATTGCGGTTAAGGCACACAAGCAAGGACAACATGATGAGCCAGTGAATGCTGCTGCAATACGGATTCAAAACAAATTTCGCAGTTGGAAGAGTAGAAAGGAATTTTTGATAATTCGGCAGCGGGTTGTTAAAATTCAGGTACATTTTCATCATTTCTACTGCTTCTATAATCTCAGTGCTTCTTTTTCTTTAGAAAATTATCTCTACTTTTGCTTCTCCAATGCGTTCTTTTTTCACTTTTGATTAAAGCTGGAGTGCTTGAATCTAACCCTTACCTTCCCTGGTGAAAGGCTCATGTAAGAGGCCACCAGGTCAGGAAAAACTACAGAAAGGTAGTATGGTCAGTAGGAATAGTGGAAAAAGTGATCTTGCGGTGGAGACGAAAACGAAGTGGTCTGCGTGGATTCAAATCAGAAGCACTTACTGAGGGTCTAAGCCAAAAGGATACAATGTCAAAGGAGGATGATGATGATTTCTTTAGAGAAGGCCGAAAGCAGACAGAAGCAAGATCACAAATAGCCCTTGCAAGGGTGAAATCCATGCATCAGCATCGTGAGGCAAGAGATCAATATAGCAGGCTGCTAAACGTCATCAATGAGATCCAGGAGACTAAGGTAATTGACATAATACTTAATTCTTTTGTTACAAATGGAATTGGGTTATGCACTTAAAGATAGAATTGGCAACAAAAAGGAATCCATGTAAGTCGAGCTAGCCATGCCTGGGCCTGTTCAATAATTGTCGTTATGCAAGGAAGTTGAGACCTTGCTCATCAATATCTTATTTTGCCAAGAGGAGCGGCATAGCATATTTGAATTACATCACAATCAACCCAAATGGTTAATCAAGTTATAAATTTGTTGGATACGCTGCATTAATCTGTAGAGTTTCTTGATTTAACATTTTATCATTCTATTCAAACATTTTTGCAGGTTGTCCACAGTCACATTAACAAATCTGAAGCAATGACTGAGTTTGATGATCTGATTGATCTTGATACATTATTGGGTGATGACGCTTTCATGCATACGGCTTCTTGAGCCAGCATTTAGTTCATTATATTTTATATGGCTGTATTAGAAATCATTTGTAAATGTCCCTGTTGATTATTATGACTAATATTTGCTATAATGATATAGGCAACTGAAGATATATTTATTTACTGCGAATATTCTCTCGATTATATACTATTGTAGCAAGAATAAGTTCTACAGAGAATGGTAGAAGTTCATTTCTAATCAAATTCAAAGTTGCCTTCTGTCAAATTTTAAACCACTTTATATAATGTTTTCAAGAATGACCACTTTGGATTATTTAAACACATCTAATCTGCTTTGTATTGCACTGCTTGAAGTGTTCATTTGCACAGCTTCATTGTACCTTTTTCTATAAATTTTGATAGATTTTTTTTTTAACGTCTTTCCTCTACAAATGGCTGCAGTTTAGCAATATTGACTTTATCTGGGTAAAGGCAGCTCGAGCATTTATGTGTCAAGTAGGAAATTGATGCTTTGTTCACATTTCATTAGAAACATTTCCCTAACCATAAGCACCATCCCCATTATCAGTTATTCAAAATAAGCCCTTCCAAATGCTTAAATGCAAAATTCAAGAGTCATTTGACGTATTTTTTGGAAATGAATGTTAAAACTTTGAGGAGAATTCTTTGGACATGATATTGCTTTTACAAAACACAATTCCTTAGCTCATGCTACATGGTAAAGTATACGCAGTTTGGCAAGATCTAGCTACTTTGACATCCGAAAAAGATTTACAGCGGAGTTCACTAATTCGAGAAATAGCTCTGAGCAGTTCCAATTGAATTGCAATTCTAGTGTCGATTAAACATTCTCAACCATGAAGAATACAAAGTGTCTCTGAAATTTTTCCCACACCATATACACTGATCTTCTTTCCTCTTATTCTGGGAAAAAAAAAGAAAAGGATAGTGTGCTTCCACCATCCACTGTACAGGGAAACAACCCAAGTATACATTTTTCACAACTCATATCATCATCTCAAATGTCGACATTTGAGACCTCTTCCCACTGGTTGAAGGTCAAAAGGGAAAAGAAAAACAATAATAACAGAAAATAAGGAAAAGATAAGTCCAGTCCAAATGATTTAAGTAACTACTTGTAAAATCAAAGCCCCTCTTCTCAACTCTAGTTACTAGCACCAAGGCTCTCATAAAACAAGATGTACCCGTGATCCGTATTACTTGAATATTCCTGTGCTGACCCAAAAAAAGTTTGCACGGCAGACTCATCAATCATCTCCACATTTTCGTCATCAAAGAACAGCCAGTGGTTGTGGCTTTTCACAAGGCTGACATAGTGTCCATGATTGGGCCCACTTCCAACGTGAACAACTACTGCAAACAATGAATATTCAATATCTGAATCTTCCACTGTGTTACTCAGCTTCAGCTCAAGAGGGAAGACAACCCGATAGGAGAGCTTCTTGTACCGACTGAGCTGTTCAATGTATTTGAACCTCTTCAGATGGATGACCAAGATATGCGGGGGTTTCTTTATCTTCATCCTCTTCTGGGCTTCTTGCAAACTACATGTTCAAAAAAAATCAGCGCTTAGTTATTGAACTTATAAATCAGTTGCATGATAAAGCATGCAAGTGATTTACAACCATTGTCACCAATAGTTGCAGGTTAAAACAATCATCCTAAAATTCAAGAACACCTGAAGAGCATGGCCAACTAAAATAACTGTTGTGCAGGACAGAAGAAGATCAGCCTCTAGAGGGGCGCTAGTACATCTACAGCATATATATTTGAAAACCTATCCCATGTATTCCATTGAAAAATTAAATTTGTGAAGCATAAAAAGGGTACAAAAGCAGGCTCTAGCAATGGTAAACTACTAGTGAAGTAGTGATCTTACCTTAGTCTCTAGCCCTTTCCTACAGACTTAAACATTAGAAGAAAATTATGTGGTACTTCTATTATTTGTTGAAGATGAAAACTAAGTAAGTCTCTAGCCCTTTCCAAGAATGGACTTGGATAGACTACGTAACTAAACAGCTTCAATTTCAACATATATATGAGGTACGCAGTCAAATATCAATTCCCCCTTTTGCAGGTAAAAGCATTGCATCTTTTTCAAATACTTTGTCAAAAAATTTCACTGTTGCAGAAAAGGCTCTAGGGAAAACAAGCGACAAATTAATAAATATGAAATAAGATCTGCTGAACAGTTCTTAATGACAATCTCACAATCTCATCCCTCCTAGAATTGTATCCAGCAATGTAATCCTTTCTCATTTTCATAAAAAAAATGTAACCCTTTCTTAAACTTCATATTATTTTATTTGCGCTGGCTTTCCAGTCAATGTAACCACTTGGAATATTTTAGTATTAGAGACACCAGCAGTTATTTCAAGACCATGTCGTTTGCATAGCCAAGTGACCACAATCTAAATAATTCCAGGCAAAACTCTGACTAGACTGTATGACTATTCCGAAACAGCCCAAAAGGTACATTTTATACAACCAACAAAGAAATTAATGGCCAATAACAGTTGAGCAAAAACCAGTTACCTGCAGCATTTGTCACAGAAAAATTTATCCTCTGCATTCAAAGTCTCTGTGGAACTAAAATTTTTCAAACAGCTTGTTATTGAACTGTTCTGCTCAATATCAAGGCTCAAGTCCAAAAATGTCTCATCTCTAGCTGTAACGGTCTCACACTGCAGGCACCTTGTCTCATTGGTAAGAATTCCCTGATTCAAGAATGGAGAAGAACTCGTGAGATGCTAGCTTTCCTTTTTCCTCTTTCCTCCAGTTTGTTTTGGGATTAGTGGTGGGTGCGTGTGAAGGATGGCGTAGGAGAATAAGTGAATTATCATCATTTTGCAACAGCATAAAACCAAGGAACTAAAGTGCTGCTGGTGAAATGTATTAATAGTGTTTAAGCATTTAACTACACAAAAATCTGCACAGGCAAAACATTAAATAAAAATATGTAAATTTCTGGAGGAAAGGCACCTGAAAATTTTTGTGCACCCAGGTAACCAAAGGTTCCTTTGAAACACCATTTGCCTGACCATTCTTGGGACCATTTGCAATCTTTTCAGGAGGGGATGAAGTTTCTGGATCGCTTTTGGCAGCTTGGGCCTCCTTCTCCAGTATGTCAACAAGTTCATTTAGCAAAAAATTCAAAAATTCATGAGCATCCTGCATGAAAAATATATATGTAAGTATGCATTTTCCCGTAAAGTTACTATTTGTGGTGCAAATCCATGTCAAACTTATTGCTAGACTTGTTAATTGCATATGAATGAGTATATACCTGGTGCATATAGCTACGAAAAAGCTCGTTTTGTTTTTTCAGTCTCTGTACGAAACGCTTTGGAGCAATTACACCTGTTTTCTTCTTCTGTGAGCTTATCTACACAATAAAAATCCATAGTTGGTCACAACACCATAGCTCAACTAGTTAAAGGGCCGACCGCTATACATTATTGTTATCTGGAAGTCTATTTTGTTTCCTTCAAAATGTATAGGTGTAGAACATATGAATTAAACAAAAGTACTGCAAAGGATAATTAGCCAATTATGGCTACAGTTCCCTAGTTCGCTACATTGCCACAGTAATTTATTCCATATGAAAATAATTTTTTTATAAGTGAAATGTGCCAAAAGCATCCACATGGGCAAGGACAACTATAGCACTGTGACTGGGGTTGCCCAACAAGCACAAGGACTTCTGATAAAAGAAAAGAGCCATGCTAGGAGTTTATTTTTCACAAAAATCAGAAAATATAAATTGTGCATGTAATAATAAGGCTCAATAATCCAGAGACTTTTGTAGTCCCATGAGGCTTGAACTTAAGAATTTTACGAAATGTCAAAAATACATTGATCAATCACACAGAAATCTAGCAGTAATATCCAAGGACAGTAATAGTAAATCCCAATGATAAATGATTAAAGAAATATTGACAAATACCTTGCATTCTCTACTTCAGTGTCTTAGATGACAACACTTGCAGTAATGCTTAGTGGAGTATATATGACAAAATAGGAAAAGCTTACAAGTTATCAAAAGGACCAATGCAAAAAAATAAATAATAAATAAAAATAAAAAGAAATTAAAGGAATGAGCATTTTTTTTACATGTTTTGCATGAAGAGGGAAATACTAAGATGGGACGCAGATATAAATATCATCACATTCAAACACGACAGATCGAAAATCAGAAATTATTTTCCCCGTTTTCTGTACAACATCTATGAAAAATGAACAAATGATTTGTATCTAAAATGATTGAATGAAAAAATCCTAGCTTCTTAGAGCCTATCTTGAATCTTCTACCTGTGTAAACAAGTCCGCCAAGCATGTCAAGAGATTCTCTTCAGCATCCCCACTACTTTTATTATTTGCATAATATTCTAGTAACTGTTCTCGAAATGGTACACAAAAATAAAGTGCCTGCAGAGTAAAAAGAAAAAATAAAAAGCAAAAGTAAGACTCAACTAGTTATAGAAAATCCTAAACAACGCGTTATTGTCTACTCATAGATGTTGGCTGCAATCTCCAAGAATGCAGATTGAGAAACTAATAACTTCAATTACAAACAACATATTAAAAATTGCAAAAAGAACCTCATGAAGCATCACAATAACACATCCTACCCAGTTAAAAAGAGTAAATCATTAGCAAAACTAATTAATAATCAAATTGCGGGATAGTTCAAACCGACAGCACAGTATAACACACAATACCTGAAAAAAAATTTACTTCTTTTCTATTTAAACAAAAGAAAGAGAAATATATCAAAAGCTGCGAACCAAAACGAATTACTCAATTCACAATAAGATAAAAATATGGTCAACATCTCGAAAGCGAATTAAGGATTAAAAAAACAAAAAAAAAAAGGTTAAAAACCTGTAAGACGCTATTACAGTAACAAGTATTGCCAAAATTTTCAAGACCAAAGTATCGTTCGCCTTCAGGAAACTGGTCGCCCAGAGCTTTCTCGAGTTTAGAGCCTGCTGCTCCCATTACTGCATCGATTGGATTTGGAATCGATCAAATATTTCAATTTCACTCAGATCTTTCTTTTCAATCCAAATCAACAATCAAACACTTTCTTCTCACTCACTTTAATTGTGTTTTCGATTGCAAATTAGGGTTTTCTTTTTTTTTAAACAAAAATCTATTTGTTGCTCGTAGACGAAATGAAGTGGATACAGACACGACGACGAGGGTTTGCTTCTTTGTTTCGGGTTGAGAGAGAGAGAGTTTTTATTTTTTGTTATTATTATTTTTGACAAAACTTAAGGGGAAATCTGATAATTTTGTTTTTCACCTATTTTAATTCTATTTTGTATTTATTGTCATAGGATGAGATTACTTTTTATCATTGAACGGTAACTGACAAAGTACATTTTATTTCGTAAAAAATAAAGTGGACCAAACTTAAAAACATAAAATAAAATAAAAACAACTAACGGGGCTTCGTTATTTGCTGTTTCCACTCCATTTCACGTGAAGAAATTTATTAATGAGCTGTTATTTTTTTTATATATATATATTTTTTTGAGTGAAGCTCTATAAAAAAATTGATTAGAATTTGATTTTAATTGAATGTAAATCTGTTATTGGAAATTGATATTTGAATATTCTCTTAAATTTTTTTAGTGGTTAATAGCTGATTTTAGTTATTTAATTAACAATAACTAATAACAAATAACTTCTTTTATTAATACCAATAATTTTTTTAAAATTAAATGTATATATAATCTTTTATAATTTTATAATAAAATAAATTTTATTTTAATTTATAATTATTATTTAGTGTTATATTTATTGTTTTCTAAAAATCATGTTAATAAAATTTGTATTCTAAAATTTATTATTTATTAATATATAAATTTAAAATGATGAATTATTTTTTATTATTATCTACTATTTTTAAATAATTTATATAAATAAAAATATATATAAATTATTTATATTAGTAATTATGATTTAATATACTAATAACAACAAATTTATATTTGTTAATTAGCAACTACCAATTATGTCAAGTGTTAACTACTATAAACAACTACGGCAGTCTATATAACCTTAAATAATTTTGAAAATTTATGATAATTCATCATTAAATTATTAAATTTTTTGAGTGGATCATTAAATTATTAGTTAAATCAATCTATTTAGTTATTTGTATATGCTTTTACTATGATACTAGCTATACATTTTCAAGTAATATAAACATATTATATCATTATTATGTATTAATTTAATGGTATCTAATTTTATTTGTATAGATACATGTACACTGAAGGAGAATTCATTTGTATAATATAATATATATATTTATAAGAGGTTTTTTTTCAATATATTTATATATACATATATAAATAAAATTAGACATTATTAAATTATATTATTGTTTAATTATATATTAAAAATATATAATATATCTGAAATTGCAAATTTATGTGTATTATAGTAAGCATCTATTTACCTGGCTAAAAAGTTAAAACTTGTTCCATAAAAATTCGTTGTAGCTTTTTTTTTTTTTTTTTTCTTTTACATTTAGGCTCGGAAATTGGTTTTGGTCAAAAAAGCTTTATTATTATCAATACTTTAAGGCTCCGTTTGTTTGCGGAAAATATTTTGTCTATTGAAAAATATTTTTCATAACAAATATTTTCCAGAAAAATATAATATTTTTTTTTATATTTCGCTACAATACTAGAAAAATGTTGAAAAATATTTTTAGTATTTAGTTTGTAATAAATTTTTTCCTAAATTATACAATATTATATAGAAATGGTAACATTATTTTTTATTTTTTTTTTCTCTCTTTATATTTAATAAACATTCAAGTCTTGAAAAATAACTTTCCGTTCTTAAAATGGGAAGTTATTATCCTATATTTTTAAGTTATTTTTTTTGACTAATAACTTATTTTCCTTTAACTTATTTTATTTTGGTAACCAAACATTATAAAATAAAAGAAAATATTTTCAAGAAAAATATTTTTCACAAACAAACGGAGCCTAAGTTTATTTATAAGAAATGAGGGCAATAATTAAA
>CATIWO010735957.1:0-12656 GCA_949673435.1 Macaranga tanarius | reverse complement strand
GGCATACATCAGTACAATTCCACCATACTGCACTATCTCCATGTTCACTATTTGAGGTTGTAGGACATAATGAACAAGAAGATAAACGACTCTGTTGGTTGCAAGTCCAATGCTAACACCTTGAGCACGTACTCTATAAGGGAACACCTCTGCACTATAAACCCAAGTAATAGGACTTAAACCTGAAGAGAATGATACCATAAAACAAATGGTCCAAAATGTTCCTATTGTATATAACAAAATCCTATTATACTCATCAGAAGAACTGTGAAGAGTCAAAGATAAAAGTCCGTACAATCCTAATAGAAAAGCCAGAACACCCATGCTTTTCAGTAATAATCGACGTCGTCCTTGCCTATCCAAAAAGAAAATGGGTACTAATGTACCAGCTGGCTAGCCGCATAAAATAATTAGAACCCAATAGAAATGAAATGACGTTCGAATTCCGTTAACAGTTTGCTGCTTGACGTCCTTAATGAGATCCAGTAAAATACTGGACCATATAATATGTAGAGCTTGTTGAAAAAAATGTAAACCCATAACCGATAGTGAAATTCGTAGAATTGGTGGATGAAATAATTCTATGCACACTATTCTATTTCCAATAATATGTCTTGGAATGGAAACAACATCTCTGGTCTCATCTTCAAAAATACGATATGTCAATTTCATTTGATTAAATCTTAAATTAGCTTCTTCAATTGTCCTTTCACATCTATGTAGCACTCTGGAAGAACCAGCAAGTCGTCCTTGTGTAATCAACCAACATGGTGATTCTGGCCTATTCAGCATACCCAACACCATTATTATAGAAGAAAAAGCACTACTGCCCAACAAAATTCCCCATCTTTTTTTTTTTGAACAATAACAAAATTCTCCATCTTAAAAGATAGGAGAATGTATCCATTGTATAATGATATATATGAGGTAATAAATATCCAACATTATAGAGTACCTGAAAATCAATCAATGAACCATCACAAATGTATATATGCAAATGCATATAACATAATTATATTAATCCAAGTAATTTAAAATTAAAAATATAGAGCTACATATATCATAAAATTTTATTTATTCATTTATTATAATTTATTTAATGTAAGTTATGTTAATTCAATATATTGGAAACCATATATAAAAAAACACATTAGAAGCCTCATATATTAATATTTTTTTTATAAAATTTTTTTGTAGCTTAACAAAATTCAAAAGTTTTTTTTAACTATTTCATCATTTTTTATAAACCAACTATATCCTTATTGTTAACATTATTTAACGTAAATAAAATCTTAACTTATCAAACCAGTTATAATAATAATAAAAAAAACAAAATAAAGTCTTTTGAGGAAGTTATTAGACTTAGTTACTGAATTTGGTATATGTAATGGCCTAGTAATTTAAAGGACCATGAGTACTAGGTCAATAATTGAAACAAAATATCAATAATCTTATACCAATTAGCATATGTAATGTGAACAATAAAAATTTCTGAAAAAAAAAAAAAAAAAACTAACCTCAGGAAAACAAGCTAGGGAACCACGTACGGAGAAAGGAGCTAGTTCTGCGATATACACTGGATTAATTGTAAGGGTAACGCGGAAAGCTAATCCTAACAGAACTCTGCTGAGTATTAAAATTTTATACGACGTTGAAAATAACACAAGTAAAGCTCCTATGAAGGACAAAATGCCCGATAACATAATCGCAAATTTTCTGCCTTTCACATCTGACAATATACCAATTATCAATGAACCCAGAAGAGAACAGCCAATTGTAAGGAGACGTAAGTTTGTAACAGTCTGCACCTCAATATTGAACCTTTGCGTGATGTAATAGCTATTGCTATTAATCATCATGTCATCTGCATCATAGTAATTAATTAAAGTTATAATTAAAATGTATGTTTGTATTCATTTTATTTTAAGAGATAACTAAATGTGATAATAAAAGAAAATGCATAAAGTTTAAATTTCTTTTAAATAATTAACCAAAATAAAGCTAAACAAATTAAGTCTCAAAATAAAAAACCTAAATTCGACTTGTTCAGTCTTGTATATTAAAGCATGTGATATGGATTTTGCAATGGCAAACTAAAATGATTACATTTGGCCCATAATAATATTGTCAAGACCGCTTTGTTCTTACAACATTTTTTTAAATCAATTTTAGATTAATCAAAAAATTTGTTATATATTATTTCAATTAAAAAGAGATTCAGCTATTTATGGGATGGATATAGCTTAACCCCTCCTTAGCATTTTATTTAATGAAAGTAAGTCTTATATCGTATAACTACCCCAACTATATGTTAAAATAATATATATATATATATATATATATATACACACACGGACCCCAAACTCAACTGAAAAATAATAATTTTATTAATTTCTAACATCATATAGAGGTATTACATGAATTGCAAATCTTTAAATATTTTCACACACTCTCTCTTTATACTAAAATATTTAAAATACAAATCTTTAAAGTTTTTAAAATCATCAAAATACTTATACCCATGAATTGCGTACCAAAATACATTGTTCATATTCTCCAATGTCGCAACATTTTATTACATAAATTCATAAGTAAAATCGTAATGTTTAGAACATGAATTAGAAAAATAATTAAAAATTAAAATTAAAATGCATTAGTACTGATTAATTCTCATTTTAAAAGCATAATAATTTAAATAAAAATAAAAACAAAAAGCACATGCTACAACGTGGCAGAGAAAGAAATTAGAAGTAAATAAAGAGTAAATAACAGTAATAACTTACCAAAACCAATGATAAAAAAACCCCATGGAGGCCACAATGGCACAACGAACTGGATACATGTTATTGAATATGGCCGCTATAATTGCATGCATGTTTTGAAACATAGTGATTGCAAAAAGAAGATATATATTTTAGAATATTAATAAAAAAAATAAATCACTCAATTCAAAATAATTTACTGTCAGTAATTCTAGTAAATAGTAAAAAAAAAAAAAACAATGATCTAGGCACTAGAATAATAGCTTAAAAAAAGATAATGATACATGTTTCTAAGCAATATAAATAGTTCTGTAACTAATCAAATAAAAATAAAATTTTGCTCTTAAAAATTATTTGTTCGCCCCCATTAACATAGGACATTTGAATGAGTAAGGAATAATTTAAAGTAAAGAAATTAATTAAATAAAATATTATGACCTTAATATTTTTTTTATTGTGAATTTAGACTCATATTACAAATAAATAAATAACAAATTTTATTTAATTTTAAAAATTTTTATGAATCTGCAATAACGTGTGCGGGTTGATTTAATTGTATTAACATAAAAGAAAGAAATATGAGCATGTGTAGGGGTGTAATCGAGCTGAGTCGAGTTGACACACTGTCAAGCTCTAGCTTGACTGGACTCTTAAACTCGAAACTCAAACTCGATCGAGTTTTTTTTTTGAAGCTCGAGCTCGACTCGGCTCGACTCGATTAATTATATAAAATTTTTAAATTTTAAAATATATATTAAAATATTTAAGCTCGACTTGAGTTCGAACTCGACTCGATATGTAACTCGACTCGGGTTCAAGAAGATATTATTGTAATTATATTAAAATAAAAAAATAAAATGGTAAATATGCATAAACTCAATCAAGCTCGTGAGCCTGACGAGTCAAATATTAAGGAGTTCGAGCTCGACTCGATAACCTACTAAAGTAGCTTGAGCTCGAGATGGAGTCGATTTCAAGTTTTTTTAGAGTCGATCCCGTGTAACTCGCGAGTCGGCTTGACTCGGTTACACTTCTAAGCATGTGCTTAAATCATATACACCTTTCAGATTTGGTTCTTTATTATTATTATTAAGAGTAATGATTTATTTTTCTCTATGTGATATAAATAGTTCCATCTCTCTCAACATGAAAAAAGAACATTCCATTAAAAATAAGAGTAATGATTTATTTTTCTCTATTATTATTAAGAATTATTCCATTTTTATCCTTTGTACCCTAACATAAAAAAGAACTCATTTGTTATTTTTATTTTTAGTAGGACATAGGAAGAAAAATAATCCAAACCCTTGAACCTTGACTCCACCCGCAAATTTAGAGGACATAAAAGACCGACAACAACCCAAAAAACTCATAACTGTGTGCCATTTTCAAGCATAAAACTAACAATACAATAGGTTTTGAATTGCTGATGAAGTGTGGATTTTCTGTTATTGGATTCATATTTTGTTACAAATTTATTAGAGAAACTAGAGGTTAGAATCCTGAAGAAATATAGTAGCATTGACATTCTATTTCTTCGCCCTCTGCTTCCATCTCCTTATATGGTCATTTCATCAAGTGTGTTGGGTGGGTATGGGTTGGGTATATATTTACCCATTTATCCATTTATGACCCATTTATTATCACGCCCAAGTTTATAAATAAACACGTGTCTACTCATAATAAGCACACGTGGCATAATCAAACATCTCACTAAAGGCATAATACAATTTTTTTTTCTTAAAACATACTTAATTATACCAATACCAATAATATATATGTACATACATGTTAAGCATTGCACTCATGCTTGTCTTTAATTACACATATACAACATGAAAGTTATCCGATATACACAATGCCATTCAAAATGTCAGATGATATGCAGGATGAAGGTTGAGTACATTATAGCTCGCATCGGCTCACCTAAGACTCAGACACAAGCTTTAAGCCTTTAATCTAATCAAGTCTTGAAAAGATTCAACAGCAAAGGGGTGAGCTTGTAACTCAATAAGTAACTACGAATACAGTTGCATACATACACCAAACACATATGAATCATACCTTAAAGAAGCATATATTCACTTATATAAAGCAATATAATAACAAATATAAATTTACAATACCATAGGCACTATATCGAATGCATATGGAAGTCCAAATGTAAAAGGAGTAAGTGAGCACTAAAATGTTAAGCTCAATTAGAGAATCTTAAAAATAGATTCTACCTAAATTCCCAACATGAAGTTTGTAGAGGACTCTTTAAAGTTTCTGTAGCTTCAAACTACGCCTCATTTAGAGTTCTATAACTCAAGTTATTGTAAAAATACGAAGATAAAAGTATGCTGATGGCTCCTCACGGGTGGGTGCTCACGACCACGATCGTGTGCTCACAGTCGTGAGCCAGACCATGAGGAGACATGCTGAAGCACCAATTTACTATTCAAAATGGCCTGGTTTGCTCACGGTTAAGTCCTCACGGTCGCAACCCTACCGTGAGCAACCCAAACCTAGCCAAAACACTCATTTGGCCACTTCCAAGCTTATCAATCCATTCCATACTTAACTATAACTCAAAACAAACCTAAAAATACCTCATAAACATACCAAACATCATCAATTCATTCATCAACATATAATTCACATTCATTCACAAGATTTAAACATCCATATACATCATTTTATAACCAAACTACCCATTCGTACATTGAATCTCATTCAAGTGCATAAATTCAAAGTATGCATGTTTCAATACAAGAGTTAATATCCATGTAATCATATTCCATAATATATTTGGTACTCATAACCAAATTCATACATTCCAAGAGTTCATACATTCACATTCCATTATCATTGTTCATTATCCGGCCATGGTCATAAAGCCAATTGATATTACTTATCTCATAATCGATGGTCACAAAGCCAATCGATCTTACTTTTCTCATAATCGATGGTCACAAAGCCAATCGATATCACCTTTCTCATAATCATCAATTCCTCACTTGTTTCACCTTCTTGTGAAACACAACACATCATAATAATTCATTATCAATAATTCACCAACATTTCATCCATGCTCACATTCATAGCATTCAACATACACATTTATAGTATCCATTACATAACACCCCTATTAACATCTCTTCCATGATTACCAATTCATTCTCATATTCACAATATTCAACCTTCCAAATCAAAATAGAGAATATAATAATCATATACCAAAAGTATACTAAGAGTGTACCAAGGATATACTAAAGGTAAACCAACCATATACCAATAATATATCACCATGCACACACATATCATCATTTTCCTATATTATCATTACCAACATATCCTCATATATCCAATACACCAAAAGGGTGGAACTCATTCCACATCATATATTCATTCAATTCCATTTTAGGAATACACAATAATACATATTAAAGCCAAGCATATATACACAATATATATCAATAGTTACTTACCTCTAAGTGCTCCCTACTTCAAAAAGGGTCTTTCTTTCAATGATGAGTGCTTTCCTTCCCTTTATGAATTCCTACACAATTTCATGTATATCAATTCAATAAGCAACATTGAAATCACCCTAACCTCACAAAGTGCACCAATTGCTCAAAGTTCAACAGGACCTAGGCATACTCACACAAGTCCAATAACCCCAAAATTGTTACCAAAGCTAGGGTTATGTGTCTAAAATAAATTTCCATTGGAATCACTCAATTAGGAAATGTAGAGAATTAATTATGGATTTTACAATCCAACCGGGCAAAACAGGGCACTCACAGCAGCAAGAAAATGTCCAGCCCTATTCACCCCTTAAAACGATAGAATTCAATAAAACTTAAATCATAAGAAATGTAAAGGACTCTATGAGGTTTCCAGATAATTAAAGTTTGCTTAAATCAGAGTTGTATAACTCAAGATATGGATCAAACAATATGACTGAAAAATAGAAGAACTGAATCCGAATTTAACAACAAACACAACTTAACCAAATCAATCACAAATACAATTAAAGCTTACCAAATTGATGCTCAAATGGCTAATGGATCTCCTATAGCTCCCTAAAACTTTGCTTGATGAGTAAAGAATTATTAATTCTCTCCAAACATCTCAAAAACACTCTTCTTCTTTTCTACCAATCTCTACACCCACACACCTTACACACACACACATATGCACCTATCATAATTTAGTATTTGGCAATAAATCAACCAAGTAATTAATCATAAATACAAAGAAAGAATATCAATACATTTTTGTAGAGATTATCACCAAAGAACAAATATAATAATACTCTAATATTATAATCAAATATCACCAAATATCTACCTAGCCCCTTAATGAAATGGCCATACTACACAATAGCCCACAACTTCCAATTGTTAGCTAGAGCAAGGCTAAAAACTTTCAAAAAATCATTCAAGAACTCACTCTCTTCCACCTCCCAAAATCTCTACAATTCTCTACACAAAACACTATTAAATATACACATATAACCATACCCAATCACAAGCCTCCACCATTAGCCCCTAAAGTCTCCTTAACTTTATTAATAATCATCACATAAATATTATAAAATTAAATACACATATACCCTTTATGACTAATATGATATTAATACAATAATAAATATCACCACACTACTAAATATCTCTTTAATAAATTGGGCATTTTACACAATACCCCATAACTTTCATTTATGACAATATAACCCCAAACTTATCTTACAAATAAGTCCTTCTCTAACAACAACACATTCCCACACTTAGACATATATCCACTCCACATGTCACGAAAATAATAATATGCTTGAACAGTGCATCTAAAGATACGGGTGTTACACATGGTCCATCTTAATCAATATTCATTGTCCATCTCATGACCCATCTTAATCAATATACATGGTCCATCTCATGGCCCATCTTAATCAATATATATATATATATATGGTCCATCTCATGGCCCGTATATGAATGTATTTGGAGGCAAATATTAATCTAGTCCTTAAACTTAATATCACATATTAAATCAAGTCCAAATTAATATTTATTTAATTACAATTAAGTCCCAATCTTTGAATTTAGAATTTGGAATATGCTAGATCCCCGCATACGCGCAAATCTAATTTAATTAATTTAATTGATTAATTAAACTCTTTAATTAATAATTAAATTAATATTAATCTCCACAAGTGCAACCCTTGTGTGTATGACTTACTAGGTTCAAGTCTAAATGGCAATGAAAAATAATATTAACACTTAATATTATGGAAATACCTTTCCATCCTAAATGTGAAAATCCTAATTAATCATATTTAGTTCCCATAAGTCGTTAGTGACCCATAGCATAGATATCACGACTACCCAAATAGAAATGAACGCTTAATGTAGATCCATAAGAACTATAGAATATAATTATTGTGCACGAAATATTCCTTCATTACAAGATCTCGATATAGGCTAGAGTCACGGTTTAGTCAAACTCTAATTGCCTTAATCATATAACCTCATCTTAAGTTCAATTCTCGATAAAACACGACTTCTACTAGAAACTCTTTCTAGCACCGAAACTCTTTTCGGGTAAGTCGAGTTTGACCTGGCTAGGTACTTATTCATCAAGAATAACTTAGATAGTATAGGATCTTATCCCGGTTCACTCCAGGTAATAAATTCCATCTTGGTCGATCACTCATTCCTACATATAACCAATTAGAGCCACTATACGCCATATACCCATGTGTGGCTAGCACAAGTATGTAAGCAGTAACAAACTCTAACCAACCATATATGGATGACCGTGTCACCTCAGGTCAAAAGACCATATGTACCATTATGTCTCAGATTGTGATTGTTGACAAAAGTGAATTTCCATGCAATCATAAATCTTACATCACATGTTCGATCCACCCATCATATGAGTATCCACATGTCTATTTTGATATCTCATATTAAGTAGTATGAGACTCATTACCTCCCACTATCGATATCACATATCGATCAAGGAGAATAGACAGAGGTAATAGTCTAGGGATTAATATTATCCATATATTAATCCAATGACTATGAATATTTATAGTATATATACTAAATAAGTTTGTCACTCATATTATTAACTCATGATAATAAACTCATTTAATATAATATTAAGGGTAAATATTCAAATAAATAAACATTTTATCTAAATGAATATTTTATTTCCATAGGGATAAAATTATAATGTCTACATACAAGAATGGACCTAGGGTACATCTACACTAACAATCTCCCACTTGCACTAGTGCTATTCGCTATAGTATTTAAAGCCCATTTTCTCAAGATGGTGGTCTAACTGCAGCTGAGTAAGTGCCTTAGTGAGTTGATTAGCTACATTATCGGCTGAAGCTACCTTCTACATGAGGACATCACCCTTTCCAATAAGTTATCTGATAACATGATAGTGCCTTTCTATATGTTTGGATTTCTGGTGAGACCTCAGTTCCTTTGCCAAAGCAATGGCTCCATTGTTGTCGTAAAAAGAGGGACTACCGACTCAATGAAAGGAACAATACCTAGTTCGATAACAAACTTTAAAATCCAAATAACTTCCTTAGCATCATCTCATGCGGCTATGTACTCAGCCTCTGTAGTGGAATCAACAGTGATACTTTGCTTGGAACTCTTCCAGCTCACTGCACTTCCATTACAGATAAAGATAAACCCGGAGATAGACTCTCTATCACCGACCCTAGAGGTAGAAAAGAGAGAAGAATGAGAGCATAAGATCTAGTCCTATTAGGACAAAAAAGAAAATGAAGGTATCTAATGATAGCCTTTGTTAGCTGTGTAAATAAACCGGCCACATTTCCATAAGTTATCAAGGAAAGAGAACATAGTGAATTTGAAAGAATTGGTGAATCTTAGTAAAAACCATGAAAAGAAAAAGAGTAAAGGTACTTTGGTTTCTTTAAAAGAACGAAAAGAAAAACTCTCAGTCCAAAGAAATGAAAAATCAAAGACCACATATCGCAAAGCTATTGAAGGAGAAGCCGAAAAAACTTCTTCTCAACAGGGAAGTTCTGAGGTCACAAAGGAAGATGAATTCTTTGAAGAGGATATATCTGATGATCTTTTTGAAGATGATCTTGAATGGGAAAAGATGGGAGAATTTATTATGAAGCAAGATTCAACCCAAGTATACTATCAAATTCAAGACATTGTTGAACTAAAAGTTTCTATGGAAGAATCTAGAAATATCAATCTCGGAGGATTTCTAGAAATGATAGAAAATCTTGATGATGAAAAATCCTGGTATTATTGTGAAGACTTTGATAGTCTTGGTCTTTCAAAAGATGATTCTTTGATTTGTGCAAGTTTAAAAGGAGGACTTCAAAAGAATAATTATTTACAAACGGAATATTTCATAGATGAAGCTAGAAAAGTGACTTGGAATTTATTCAGTAGATGAAGAATAATTCCTCAAAGGAGTCTTTGATAGAAAAAAACTTCTTGAGAATATGACTCAATATCTCCCTCCAGATATAAGATACACTATAAAAAGAGGAAGATTATTGACTCGATAGATCACTTTTTCCAAAAGTGTTCTATGTTACACTTTTATATCCATGGCAAGTATATGGATTGCCTAGTTTACAAGTGGTTAAACCATCACCTTTGGAGATACGTTATGACTCCCTTGTTTTAGATAGGCCTCATTCATCTTAGCAAATGAAGTTGATATCTTTTGTAAACTCTGGTTGACAGCACTATTCATTTACTGGAAGGAATTTTATAAAGAACCTTGAAAAGTACTATTCATTCATGCAATTGAATCTTGAACCAATTTCATTCCATATGAGAAGATGGTTTGGGTATTCGTGCCCTCAGTAGTAACCATAACATTAATAATTAATTTTAGGACTTTGGCTTGTATAGCCAAAAGCTGGTGCCTCTATCCAAGTTTGATCATGAGGCACTGAATCTCCATAAGCTTATTGCATGGTGGAAAGTCTAAAGTTTACAAAGGCTGGATTAACCTCAATTCTAGAAATAGACTTAGACAGTCCACATTCATATTTCTCAGGAATTATGCAAATGGCTATTAACATAATTAAAAGATCTTTTAGATTTGTTATATTTTAATTCATTATCACAATCATGGAATATTAAGAGAATGAAAAACCCATATATTCTTATTAAATTTGGAATCTTCGTCCTATTACTAATAGACGGCTTATAGAGCCTTAAAGAGTTAATAGTCATAATTTAAATTTAAGATGGAGAATGTATGAAGAAGCAAAACTGGCTAATAAAGCTCTTCACATTAAGTTCTTCAAAGTTGTTCTAGAGCATATAGTATCTTATGAAGAATATTATATTCCAGAGATGGTAGGATGTTTGTTACCATTTGGGTCAAAGATCTTCTCATTGCCAAAAATGAGAAGTTTATTACTAGACAATAAGAAGCAAAAAAATTGCTTCTGAGACTAGAAGATAAGGATCCTAGTTTGAATTTCAAATATGAAACTTTCGAGATTGGAAGAAGGCGACTGATTACAAGGAGCAACACTTTAGGGTCTATAAAGATAAGGGAATCCAAGAAAAAGATGATCAAGATGACCTGAATTGGGACCTGTATATTTATAATTCATATATGGAGTGACCAAAAATATCATCCATGATGTTAACCTCAGTATGAATAATTGAGGAATGGTTTGCAGCTAGTAACTAAGAAGATAAAGGCATATGATATGTCTTATTTTTAGAGGCTAGGAGCGGAAGGCTTATCTCTTTAGATTCAATTGTGATAAAAAGAGATAACAGATATGTAAATTATTATATGTAAAGACAATTGGAAAATGGGACTAGAGATACCAGCTGTCTATTATTATGTGTGCTTTAATTATTTAATCTTTTGAGCTAGCAAACAGTACTAGAGGCACAAGCTAAGTTGTATTTTCTATATATACCTCTTCAGTTTATGAAGAAGGAGAGCAGAAATAGAATTCGAGAGTTCTATATACGTCTGAATATTTTTACTACTATATACCTTGTGTTCTTTAAATTAGTATTAGGAAGGAGTGCTTTTTGTAAGACCCGAATTACAAATAAAGAGAGGGCAACCATAGTACAGAAAAACCTTAAACTAGTAAGATCTTTGTTGGAGTTGCTGTGAAGAGAAGCTGAAACTGTTGCAGAAGTTTAGTGGACCCTGTTCATTGAAGGTATATATTTCTTCCAGAATATTTGCTATATTGTTTTGGCATTTAAAGGGTTTCTTGCACAGATGGTACCTTAACTTTGTCATATGTTTCACTTTGGTACTAGATTTTTAATTTTTTTCTTTTCAGTTACTGAAGTTCAATTTTATTTCAAGCGAAAGTACCTCGCTCACTTCCCGTGCAATTTTGCATACGTGGCAGCCGGATGTGAGCGAGGTACTTCCACCTGAAACTAAAATAGAACTTCAGTAACTGAAAAGAAAAAAATTAAAAATCTGGTACCAAATTGAAACACATATAAATTTAATATGTTTACTTCCAAATTTTAAATTCTTAAATTTGTCAAATTAGTTATAATTAAATGAAATTCTAATAAAATAACTTAAATTTAATATTTTTTTAAGGATAAAAAGTTTTAATTTTTATCATCTTTATTTTCTAATATATAGGTAGGGGTGAGCAAATGTCGGTTCAGTTCGGTTTAATCAAACCGAACCGAAATATGGGTTGAACCGAACCAAATTTTCGGTTCGATTATTTTTCTTTTGTTTGACTTTCTTTTCACTTTTTTAATTTTAAAATTATTTTATTTATGTAATTTTACAATATTCTAATAAGATTTATAAGATATATTAATGTTAATTTTTTATATTTATTTTATTTATTAATTTTTAAAAAATCAAATAAAC
>CATIWO010735922.1:0-31880 GCA_949673435.1 Macaranga tanarius | reverse complement strand
AAAAAAAAAATCATAGTTTGTGCAGAGGGTTCTTAACGATGATGCATCCCTGAATGCCATACCTCAACTCAACTCAACTTTTTTAAGTAACAACACTAAGAAAAATATTGAGCAAAAAATAAAATAAAAAAATATTGAGAAAAAAATATTGAGCAAAAATAATATTGATAAAAAACAGTACCTTAAAAATAGAAAAAAAAGTTTAGTAAAAAAATGTTGAGAAAAAAATGAAGAAAGTAGTAAAAAAAAATTGATTCAAAAAAAAAGAGAAATGATCAAACAGTTTCTAGAAGAGTCAAATAGATTAAGAATAGTCAAACAGCTTCTAGAAGAGCTATGGTCTAGATTTGAAAAAAAAAAAATTTCCTTAAAGCTATTTTTGAAAACACTTTTGGTCAATGTGAATTTTAATATTATTTTATGTTTTCTGGATATTTTTAAAAAAATCCCTAAAATTTAATTTTTTAAAATTTAGTTGAATTAATGAAAATTGAAATATAACTTAACCAAAATAAAATAAAAAAATAAAAATTTAATTATTATGATAAAAAATAAAAACTAAAAGGGTTAAATATAAAAAATACATGAACTTTGATGGTTTTCAATTTCATCATATTTTTTAATTTTAGCAAATCAATAGATAAATATTTAATTTTTTTGCAATTTCGACTCATTGATTGAAATTTCGGCTAAATCTTGATGACATGATAACTACAATAAATTGAATGGGTTTTATATAGGTATCAATTCAAAACACATCATTTTAACTATTTGTAAAAAAATGCATGACCTTTGATATATTTTTATAATTTAATCATATTCTATTATTTTTGAAAAATTATGTCACGATCTGACCCCAAGGCACGTGACCGACACTAGAGAATGGGTAAGCTATATGCTTTCAAAACTCGTAGTAAGCCTTAATAGAAATTTTAACAAAATTTCGACAGAGTTTTCCCTAAAAATAGAGTAAACTCAAAACCTAAAAAGTAAATATACACTTCCAAAACATTCACCCAACACTACTCCAATTACTGGAAACCATCCATCATACAAATCAACATTTAAATTGCAATATTACATACCATAATACAATCCAAATGAAATCCACAACTTACAAATCTTGTAAAAATAGTTATAACAGTAAACTACTGCGGTATCTAGAGTACAAATACATATCATGTAATATTATAAAAAACCTACACAAGATAGCCCGAGAAGAATAAGACCGGCGTAGCAGAGAGTATCTAGTATCTGACTGAAGAGATCCTGAAAAATAATTTGAGGGGAGTCAGACCTCACTGAGTGAATTAATCTTATAAAATGCATGTTGATTTTGAAATCCTTGCTTAAAATCATTAAATCTATTAAAAGAATAAATATTTGAATTTCCTTTGTTGAAAATAAAAATAAATAAATAAATAAGTTATTTTTCTACGTGATATATTTTCAAAATTCATAAATCTCTTTACACAAAATTTTCCATTCAAAAATCATATAAACTAAAAATCTTTAGTGGAAATCATGGTAGAACCCTAAACCTTAAATCCACTATTAATGTCCCGAGAGAACAAGCTCAACCGAGTTACATCACAACTCTAGCCCGAGAGAACAAGCTCAATCGAGCCTAAACCAAAACATAACATATTCAGATTTTTACCAGTGCGCATATGGTCCTAATGACACCCACCAAGTAGCACGTTCTACCATTTTCTCCAAAACATATTTACATCATGAAAATCATAAATAACATATACAAAATTTAAATGTTCTCTCGAAGTCTCAACAACAATAAAATAGTTAAAACCATATTATTTGCCTAACTCATGCATATAATAGAAATTCTAATAATAATAATTATATAAATTTTCTCAACAAACAATTTATAACATTAGCTCACAGGTGGAGCGTCCAGTATTCTCTATAAATAATAATAATATTTATTTAAAATATGCTTATATATATAACAAATAAATTCATAATAATTTTTAAAAACTCCAGAAAACTTATTAAAATTAATAAACCATTAGAACTGACTTAAAAACACTTAAAAATGACATTTAAAGCTAAAGGATTTATTCTGATGAGTCAAAACTATTTAAATGGTAATAGTGTAATTTCCACTGAAACACTTTCGGGATTTTTAATTAAACATCTATAAGGAATCAAACCTAACTCCAGTTATAACAATTAATTCTCATAATTAATACTATTTAATAAAAATGAAATCATAATTTTCTGGGCTGGTCACTATTTCTTGCCGGAATCCGGTTAGGACTCGCCGGATTTCTCACCGAAAAATGTGTTTCATACCATCCAAATATACCAGCATATTTACAGCAACCTACTAAGTTCAAATATACCACCAAATACAACATTTAATGGTTAAATTATTATATCGAGTTAAAAATAGAAATTTATCAATTAAAATTCCGACGGGCCTAAAACGACAACATCCGAATATAAGGTTGGTGTCTATGGACTCCTGACGATGGAAAGAGTTCACTGGTGTTGGTGGCTTTGTCTAAAAGTCACCAAAAAAAGAGATTCGCTGCCGGAAGTAAGTTGTTGAAACTTCAGAGGCTTGCTGTCAAAAATCTAGACCATTACATATAAATCTAAGACTACCAACATGAAGAGGATGTTGAGAAGTATCTATGGTTAAATTTTTGTGATGATCGGAGGTGGTTGGCCAGTGAACGGAGAGGGAAAAGATTCTGGTGCTATAGTAAAAAGTGTAGAGAAGATTAGAGACTTAAATGAACTTCTGCAGCTGGTCCATATAGACAAGGAAACTGGCAAATTACTACTCTGATACCTGTATTTTTTGAAAAAAATTCATATCAATCCTTCCTCTTTAATTCTTATAAAAAGATCACAACAATTAAATGACTTAACTCTAAAACCGCATATAATTATTGGCACTTAAATGAGTTAACTCTAAAACTGTATATAACATATAATAATTAAACGAGTTATTGAGCCATACAAATGGCAGCCATAATTTATACTGAAACCCGATATTAGGTTAAAGTGAAGTTAGATAATTTGCTTTAACCCGAATTTGGGTATGTGCATAACAACATCAATAATAACAAGAAAGTAATAATAATAATATACTAATAAAAATTCAGGTTATTACATTCTTTCCCCCTTAAAAAAATTCATCCTTGAATTTTACATTAATACTGAAATAAATATGGGTATCGACTCTGCATATCTGCCTCAGTCTCCTAAGTACAATCTTCTACGGTATGGTTGCTCCACAGCACCTTTACCATAGGAATTTCTTTCGTACGAAGCTGACGAACTTGACAATCCGCTATCTCTACAGGATACTCCTCATAAGTCAAATCTTCACTGAGCTCCACTGCTTGAGATTGAAGAATGTGAGAAGGATCAGAAATATATCTCCTTAACATAGAGACATGAAAAACTGGGTGAATCCTTGACAATTCAGGTGGTAACACCAATCGATAAGCTACCTCACCAACCTTAGACTAAATCTCAAAAGGTCCAATAGATCTTAGAGCTAACTTGCCCTTTTTACCAAACCTCATCACCCCTTTCATCGGTGATACTTTTAGAAATACCAAATCTCCAATAGAAAATGACACATATTTCCTCTTAGGATCTGTATTGTATGAGAGAAACTTTTTCTAAAGTCACCTGCACCAGTTCTGAACCCGTTATCTGCCTTTCACCTACTTCCCAACATATAGAAGATCTACACTTTCGACCATACAATACCTCATATGGAGCTATTTCAATGCTAGCATAGGCAAATTCAATCAAAGGCAAGTGTAAGTCCCATTGCCCTCCAAAGTCTATAACATACATTCTCAGCATATCCTCCAATGTTTGAATGGTCCTTTCTGATTGGCCATCTGTTTGAGGATGAAAAGCTGTGTTGAAGTCAATCCTTGTACCTAATGCCTTATGTAACTCTTGCCAGAAAACTGAAATAAAAGTAGCTCCTCTATCTGACACTATACTTTATGGTACTATACTTTCTGGCATACCATGAAGATAAATAATTTGGTTGATATACAACCGAGCTAACCTGTCTATTGAATAAGTCTTTTTTATCGATAAAAAGTGAGCTGATTTGGTCAATCTATCCATTATCACCCAAATGGCATCATAACCACTTATAGTATATGGTAAACTAGTGATAAAATCCATTGCAATCATATCCCACTTCCATTCAGGAATAGGAAGCTGCTGAAGTAAACTGGATGGTCTTTGATATTTTAATTTCACTTGCTCATAAGTGAGACACTTGGATACAAACTCTGCAATATCTCTTTTTATCCCATTCCACCAATAGGTACTTTTCAGATCATGGTAGATTTTAGAACCTGGATGAATACTGTAAGCAGAAAAGTGTGCTTCTTCCATAATCTCCTTTCTCAGATCATCAACATCTGGCACATATAATCTAGTGCCCAAATGCAATACACCATCATTATTAATTACAAAATCTGTTGTTTGACCTTGTTGAACCTCTAACATTACCTTTTGTAATTGTGGATCCCTTCTCTAAGCTGCCTTGACCCTATCCAAGTACACTAATCGTACTCTAAATTAGGCCAACAAATATGATCTAGTCATCCTCCATTGCAATCCTTATTCAATTAACTGATGCAGCTCTTTAATGATTAGCCTCCTCTCTGAACTAATGTGAGCAAGGCTTCCTGCTCAAAGCGTCTATTATCGCATTAGCTTTACCCGAATGGTAAAGAATAGAGAAATCATAATCTTTTAAGAGTTTCATTCATCTCATTTGCCTCAAATTCAGATCTCTTTACTGGAAAATGTACTTCAGGCTTTTATGGTTAGTGTATATCTCAAATGTGACACTATACAAATAATGTCTCTATATTTTAAGTGCAAACACCATTGCCGCCATCTCTAAGTCATGAGTAGGGTAGTTTTGCTCGTGCTTCTTTAACTGACGTGAAGCATAAGCAACTACTCTACCATTCTGCATTAAAACACACCCGAAGCCTACTCGGAAAGCATCACAATAAACTGTGTAACCTTCATTTCCTAAGGGTAAGGTCAAAACTGGAGCTGATGTCAAGGCATCTTTCAGTAATTGGAAGTGCTCCTCACACCTGTCTGACTATACAAACTTAACATTCTTCTGGGTTAGCCTTGTTAAAGGAGCTGCTATTCTGGAGAAATCCTTTATAAATCTCCTATAATAACCAGCTAAACCTAGGAAACTTCTTATCTCCATTACAGTTGTAGGTCTTGGCCATTCTGTAACAGCTTCTACCTTCTTTGGATCCACTTGAATACCATTTTTGGACACCACATGTCCTAAAAATACTACTTAATTCAACCAAAACTCACATTTTGAGAACTTGGTATATGATTGATGTTCTCTTAAAATCTGAAGTACCATTCTCAAGTGCATAGCATGCTCTTCAGTACTTTTTGAGTACACCAGGATATCATCGATAAGCACTATCATAGATCGGTCTAAGAATGGCTTAAACACCCGATTTATCAAATCCATAAAAGCTGCTGGGGCATTAGTCAATTCGAAAGACATCACCAAAAATTCATAATGGCCATATCTAGTCCGAAATGCTGTTTTAGGTATATCTTCACTCCTAATTCTCAACTGATGATACCCCGATCTTAAGTCGATCTTGGAGAAACATTGAGCCACTTGTAACTGATTAAACAAGTCATCAATTCTAGGAAGTGGATACTTATTCTTGATAGTGACTTTATTCAACTGCCTATAGTCGATACAAAGTCATAGGCTACCATCTTTCTTCTTTATAAACAATACCGGTGCACCCCAAGGAGATGTGCTGGGTCTAATGAAATCCTTATCTAACAACTCTTGCAATTACTTCTTAAGTTCTTTCAATTCTACAGGTGCCATCCTATAAGGTGGCATAGAGATAGGATCTGTACCAGGTACAATATCAATATAGAATTCTATCTCCCTCTCAGGTGGTAAACCTGGTAATTCTTTAGGAAAAACATCAAAAAACTCACGCACAATTGGCATATTCTCTACTACTCCTTTATCTGCCTTAGTATCTCTGACCACAGCTAAATAGCCTCGACATCCCCTTCTAAGCATTCTCCTTGTTGTGATTGCGAAGATAAGATTTTGAGGCATTGAACTCTTATCACCTCTGAACCTAAATTCCACATTATTTGGAACTTTAAAAATCATTTTTTTAGCACGACAATCCACAGTGGCATAATGTTGGGCTAGCCAATCCATTTCTAAAATTACATCAAAGTCAATCATATCTAATAGGACTAAATCAGCCTTCAACTCTCGACCTTCTACCAATACTGGACATGATGAAAAAACTGTATCTATTTCTAGCTCATCGCTAAGAGGAGTTTTCACAGATAATGGAACCATTAATTTTGACAGTTGCCAATTCATTCTTGATGCAAAAATAAGAGAAATAAAAGAATATAATGCACCCGGATCAAATAATACCATAGCTTCTAAGTAATAAACAGAGAGTATACCTGCTACCACTGCATTGGATGCCTGAGCATCCTGAGGGGTAAGAGTAAAAACTTTGGCCTGCCCACAGCCTGCCTGCTGCGAGGTAGATGGCTATATGAATCCTCTGCCACTAGATCTCGCTCTAAATCTACCTCTAGAACCATGACCTTGCTGGCCCAAAAACTGAGTACCACTCTGCTGAGGGTATACTGGTGTCTGATACTGAGGAGTTTGCTATACTGGATGAATAACTATAGCAGATGAATCTTGTGGGTATGCCTGCTAATAGCCAAAATATGGACATGCTCCAGCAAAGTGTCCAACTTGCCCATATCTAAAACTGGCTCCTGATGGTAAATGGCAAAGACCTTGGTGTACTCGACCATAATTTGAACATGCACTGGGTCCTGAGCTTGCACTACCATATCCCGAACTATAACCACTGCTGCTACTACTAGCCCCAGGCCCAAATCTGATAGATCCGCCACCCCGTCAGCTATGCCTTCCACTTTTATGCCCACGGTGACCTCTATAACCCTGCTGTGAAGTACCAGCAATCTGAACACTAACACTGTCCATCTGAAAAGTAGGCTACTGAATCCCTTGAGCTACTACTGATCCACTGCTGCCACTCACATAAGGATCATGAATAGTCCCATGTCTGATGTGTTGCCTCTTCAGCTGTTTAGCCTCCTCAACAACACCCTCTAAGCTCCGGATGCCAATATAGGTTGGGCCTAACCCTATCAAAAATAACTCCACTGCTCTTCTATCATCCTGTATTATATCCACTGCATGACATGACAGTCTGAAGAACTCACGAGTGTACTCCTCAACTGATCGATCACTTCTAACTATATGCAACAGCTGCCATCTAAAATTATCCCTCATGGAAGATGGGCAAAAGTATCTCAAAAATCTCTCATTGAACTCCAACCATATCATAATGGTCATATATGACTGAGTAGACTGCATGAACTAGCCTTGTGCTGCAGCTTATATAGACAACTCTACAATTATTATCCTCTGATAATCAGTGTACCCCATCCTAGTCCTAGCCTTAATAGTATTAATAAAATCCAAGACATCTCTGATACCACCAAATGAAACTCTCCCTACTCTGGAATACAACAAAGCTGCATCTGTATCAGACATTTCTTGATTCCTTTGTTGAAGTATTTATTGCACTAAGTGCATAGCTTAATTAAGTGCAGCTAGACCTTGATTAATTCTTGCCATTCCAGCTATAAATGCTGTAGGATCTATCTCTGGAGCTTCTGGCTCTGCTGATTGTTATGGCGATTGCCTTTGAGCCATTGCTCTTGGTCTACCCCTTCTCCTAACAGGTGGGGCAAGAGCTTTATCCTGAAAAGATTGCTCATCATTATTATTGGCTACTTCTGCAACAGGAGCAGTTCACGCTCGCCTTATTCTGAAAAAGAATCAAGAATAGGAATTCAAGACATAATAAAATATTCCATTACCGAGCTAATTCTAGAAGCAACAATGATAAAAAATGACAATATCCAACTTAATCACCGCAGTAGTCACCAGAAAAGATAGACATAACTAATTGGAAGAGATGCAAATAAAACTATATCTCTGATACCAACTTTATCACGATCCGACTCCAAGGCACATGACCGACACTAGGGAATGGGAAAGCTATATGCTTCCAAAATCTGTAGTAAGCTTTAATAGAAATTTTAACAAAATTTCGATAGAGTTTCCCCTAATAATAGAATAAACTCAAAATCTGAAAAGTAAAGATACACTTCCAAAACATTCACTCAACACTACTCCAATTACTAGAAACCATCCATCACACAATTCAGCATTTAAATCGCCATATTACATACCATAATACAATCCAAATGAAATCCACAACTTACAAAATCTTGTAAAAATAGTTATAACATTATACTACTGCGGTATCTAAAGTACAAATATATATCATGTAATATTATAAAAAACCTACACAAAATAGCCCGAGAAGAATAAGACCGGCATAACAGAGAGTATCTAGTATCTGACTGAAGAGATCCTGAAAAATAATTTGAGGAGAGTCAGACCTCACTGAGTGAATTAATATTATAAAATGCATGTTGATTTTGAAATCCTTGCTTAAAATTATTAAATCCATTAAAAGAATAAATATTTGAATTTCCTTTGTTGAAAATAAAAATAAATAAATAAATAAATAAGTTATTTTTCTACGTGATATATTTTCAAATCCATAAATTTCTTTACATAACATTTTCCATTCAAAAATCATATAAACTAAAAATCTTTAGTGGAAATCATGGTAGAACCCTAAACCTCAAATCCACTATTGATGTCCTGAGAGAACAAGCTCAACCGAGTTACATCACAACTCTGGCTCGAGAGAACAAGCTCCACCGAGCCCAATCCATATACTGCCCTAGAGAACAAGCTCCACCGAGCCTAACTCATAACATTACCTGAGAGATCAAGCTCCACTGAGCCAATTACATAACACTGCCCGAGAGATCAAGCTCCACCGAGCCTAAACCAAAACATAACATATTCAGATTTTTACCAGTGCACACATGGTCATGATGACGCCCACCAGGTAGCACGTTCAACCATTTTCTCCAAAATATATTTATATCATGAAAATCATAAACAACATAAAATAATATAAATAAAATTTAAATGTTCTCTCGAAGTCTCAATAACAATAAAATAGTTAAAATCATATTATTTGCCTAACTCATGCATATAATAGAAATTCTATTAATAATAATTATTAAATTTTCTCAACAAACAATTTATAACATTAACTCACAGATGAAACGTGCTGGCCGACGTGTCCTTGGCTATCCAAATGCTACGGCTCCTACTCCGGTATTCTCTATAAATAATAATAATATTTATTTAAAATATGCTTACATATATAACAAATAAATTCATAATAATTTCCAAAAACTCTGGAAAACTTATTAAAATTAATAAATTATTAGAACTGACTTAAAAACACCTAAAAATGACATTTAAAGCTAAAGGATTTATTCTGATGAGTCAAAACTATTTAAATGGTAATAGTGTAATTTCCACTGAAATACTTTCGGGATTTTAAATTAAATATCTGTAAGGAATCAGACCTAACTCTAGTTATAACAATTAATCCTCATAATTAATATTATTTAACAAAAATGAAATCATCATTTTCTGGGCTGGTCACTATTTCTTGCCGGAATCCGGTTAGGATTCGCCGAATTTCTCACCGAAAAATGTGTTTCATACCATCCAAATCTACCACCAAATACAACATCTAACGGTTAAATTATTAGATCGGGTTAAAAATAGAAATTTACCGATAAAAATTCCGATGAGCCTAAAACGATAACACCTGAATACAAGATTCGTGTCTATGGACTCCTGACGATGGGAAGAGCTCACTGGTGTTGGTGGCTTTGTCTGAAAGTCACCAGAAAAAGAGATTCGCCACCAGAAGTAAGTTGCTAAAACTTCAGAGGCTTTCCATAAAAAATCTAGACCATTCCATGCAAATCCAAGACTACCAGCATGAAGAGGATGTTGAGAAGTGTATGTGGTTCAATTTTTGTGATGATCAGAGGTGGTTTGGCCGGTAAACGGAGAGGGAAAAGATTCAGGTGCTACAATGAAAGGTGTAGAGAAGATTAGAGACTTAAACGAACTTCTGCAGCTGCTCCATATAGACAAGGAGACTGGCAAATTACCACTCTGATACCCGCATTTTTTGATAAAAATTCATATCAATCCTTCCTCTTTAATTCTTACAAAAAGATCCCAACAATTAAATGGATTAACTCCAAAACCGCATATAATTATTGGCACTTAAATGAGTTAACTCTGAAACCGCATATAACATCTGACAATTAAATAAGTTATTCAGCCATACAACTGGCAGCCATAATTTATACTGAAACCTGAAATTGGGTTAAAGTGAAGTTAGATAATTTGTTTTAACCCGAATTTGGGTATATGCATAACAACATTAATAATAACAAGAAGGTAATAATAATAATATACTAATAAAAATTCAGGTTCCTACAAATTGATACTTATTATTTTTTTTAATTTATATTTTCTCAATTAATACATATAAAAAGAATATTTAAGTAATGAGAATTTAAAATTTTTTTAATTAAATAAATTATTTTTTTGTTGCAATTTAATTGATGCATTTAAATTGATATATATTTATTTTTGTTAGTTTGAGTTAAATTATTATTTTAAAAATAATTTATTTTAAATACTTTTAAAATAAAATTTAGAATTTAAATTATTTAAATTTTATATTTGATTTAAATTAAATATTTTAAAATTATTTCAATTAAATTCTTTTAGAAATAAATAATTTAACTCAATGTAAAAAAATAAGTACATATCAATTTGAATGTATTAATTATATCCTCATTACTTAAAAATAACTAACAAAAATAATAATTTATTAAATTAGAAATATTATTTCTGAATTATCACTACTTAAATATTCCTTTTACATGTATCAATTGAAAATATATAAATGAAAAAAATTAAAAAATTACATATCAATATATTGTGATTAAATTGCAAGAAAATGTCAAATGTCTTGCATTTTTTTTTTTTTTTGTAAATAGTCAAAATGATGTGTTTTGATCTGATACCTAATTACCTATATTGACCCATTCAAATTATTGCAGTTACCATATTAGTAAGATTTGGTCAGATTTTTAATCAGTGCATTAAATTGTAAAAAAAATAAAAGATTGTGTATTAATTTCCAAAATTAAAAAAATATAATGAAATTGCAAAAACTAGTACAATTCTACTTTTTTTTTTTTTTTTTGCATTTAACCCAAAATAAAATAACAGTTTTCAAGTTTTATTCAATGATTGAAATGAAGAATTTAACTTAATTAAATGAAACAAGAAATAAATTAGAATGTAACTATTATATTTAATAAAAATAAAAATACTATTTATTTTTTCAAATTTAGTTCAATAAATAAAATATAATAATATTTTGTGTCTAATAATTTTTTAAAAATATAATTAGAGTAAGTAAAAAACAAAAAGAAGTATAATGTAAAAATAGGATATTTAAATTAATTTAATGTTTAAAATTGTTTATATAAGCACTTTAACTTGTAAAATCCGATAAATACACTATTTTATAATTTTTTTTTACTAATTTAGACACTTAATTGTTAAATAAGCATCAAAATAGAACAAATCAAAAACTCTTGACACTATTTTTAAATTTTTTTACATTATTTAGTTCCGTAATTTCTCTTCATTTTATTTAGCAATAAATACAATTTTGACTTATGTGATTTTACCTTATGACAAAACTAGTTTTGTAGTTTTTTAGCGATATTTAAGTATCTATATTTTATATTTCTTACACTTTAATACCCTTCTAAATAATATTGTTCAAATTTTATAATTTTAAAATAATATAAATTTTTAATAATAAAATTATACATTGAATGATATAGCATTTAACTAACTACAATAAACTTACAATAAATCCAGTTTAAATGTATTTTTAATTTTATTGTGAATAAAAAGAAATAATTTATAAAATAAATTTATAATATTTTTCAAAGTAGTCAATTAGTTAGATTGATAATAAATTATATATAAAATATATTTTTCATTAAAATTTAGTATATTTTCTCAGAAACTAATTATGATATTACTTGACAGGATACTAAAGCATAAGAAATACAAAATACAAATGTGACACCCCTACTCACCGACACCTTGTCATACAACACCAATACTCTCACTGTTCCGCCCGAGGCACTGATGTAGATAAAATCTAACAACATTCACTATCCAACACTCTTACATCATTCAACTGTTAGAAATATATGTATAAATAAAATCATCAATAACATTCAACTAAGAATAAACAAGAATGATGGCAAGTTCAAAACACGCTACTGATATAATAAACATATAAATAGTGTACTACAAGAGGGCTGCATAGGGTATGGGTTATCCTAAAATATATACAAATATACACCAAAAAGAATGGATACAGCCCAACTACCCTAAACACGTCGGTCTAACTAGACCTGGAGAGTACTGCCATGACTAAAACAAAAGTACAGTTACTCCCCATTATAAGCCCTATCCCAAAATTAAAGAGAAAACAATCTGGACATGACTAAGTCCAGGTCAGGAAGACCTGAAATCATGTGGTGGTGGCGTGTGTCACTGTAACTACCGTCAAGCAACCGTTTGTAAAGTCTTGCCTCTCTGTATGCGTATGATAACCTACCGCTATCGGCTCTAATGCAACTCTAAAAAATAAGACTGCATCAGCATCATGTCGTATAAAGAAGTGAACGTCTGTCTCTAGCCCGTCAACCTCATATGTCATCGCAGCTCAAAGGATGGCCATACTATTTACAATATAAACAAGGACTAACCTATGCTGAAAAAGAAAATAAAAATAGAGTGGTGAGTATTTTCTCAAGAAAATACCCAGTGAATGGATAGACTACAATGTTGTCTCAAGAAACAATATGAAATAACAATAACCAGAATATTTTGAAAATAATCAAATTATTTCCACTTTAATCAGAAAATATCCATATAAATTCAACAAGTTTATGATCAAATCATAAGAATTATTTAAAATAATTCTTTAAAGATTCAAATTCCATTTTTTCAAAAATTAAACTTTCTTTTCCTTTCATGTATTTCAATCAAACTTTCCTTTCAAATTATCATTCTCACAGTAATCATAGCATAGTACAACATAGTACGATTTATCAAATATGATCAGGAACAGGTTAGGTTGCTATCGATGTGATGAGTACCAGTTAGCACATCGAAGGGTCAATCTAGGTATGTATACTGATCTATAAACTACTTGGATTAGCCCCAAAGGCATTCAAGAATCTTGAGTGTTGTCCCATAGATAGTTATCATAATCATATTTCTTAATTCTGTCAATTCCTCATTGTACTCCAAGTATAAAAATATTAATTACATGTGAGTTACTGTATCCCAGACACAGTTATACGTCTCATAAAATCCAGCCGTACTCCGGGTACGGTCTTACTACAACCATATTTCCTTTAAATGTACATGTACTCATAAAATCATCACATTTTCATAATCATTCATGTTTTTAATCAAATCAAAACTCTATATTACTCCGTATATCATTTATATTACAAATCTAGCTTAAAAACCAATCAGAATAAACTTAACACAATATTTTGAACCACTGAGGCGTCAGCTCAGTGTAGAGGCGCTGCCTTTGTAGCCATTGAGGCGCTGCCTTAATGGCTTGCTGAGGTGTCGCTTAGTGCCTATTGAGACACCGCCTGAGGGCCTGAAGGGGGCTGAGGCATCGCCTTATCTTGATGAGGCACCGCCTCAGTGCAATCAGGGGCCGCCTTAGTGCAATCAAGCGTTGCCTGATCGCACTGCAGCAATGTTTAAATTTTTAAAAAGTTTCAGCAGACACGAGAATTCAATCCAAAATAATTCCAAAATTTATTTGAACGAAGTATAGGAATTAAAGGATTGGAAAAAAGAAGTCCACTTATTGAAATGTAGGTTCCTCATCTTCCTCTCTCCGCTGCAGAGTGTCCCTCTTTTTTCTTATTTTTCTTCTTCTTCTTTATCTGTAAAAATGGCGGTTTATGCCATTTTACAGTTTGGTCCCTCGAATTAATATTTTTTAATTAAATCCTTCCTCTAAACTTATTTTTCTTATAATTTAGTCCTAACCCAAAATAACTTTACTTATTCGGGTACGGACATGACAATTCTCCCCCACTTAAGAAATTTTATCCTCAAAATTTGGAGAATGCTCGTTTCTAATCTAGTTCATACCTGAAGAGAATATGTATGTATATTGTTGTCTCATATCCTTCTCTCGTTCCTATATAGCTTCTTCACGAGAATGATTCTTCTATAATACTTTGACTAAATGAACAATTTTATTACGTAATACTTTTTAATCACTTGCCAAAATCAATATTTGTTCTTCTCCATAGCTCAAATTCTCTTATAATTCCACCAGCTGTTCCTGTAGTATGTGAGAATGATCACTTCTATATCTTCTCAACATCGATACATGAAAAATGTCGTAAATTCTAGATAGACTAAGGGGTAAAGCTAATCGATAAGCTACTGGCCCAACATGTTCAATTATTTCATACGATCCAATAAATCTTAGGCTTAGCTTGCCATACTTACCGAATCTCAACACGTCTTTCCATGATGATATCTTTAAAAATACTTTTTCACTAACGTTATATTCGATATCAGCTCGCTTAAGGTTGGCGTAGCTTTTTTGTCTATCTTGTGCCATTTTAAAATTTGTTCTAACTACATGAATATTCTCCGTAGTCATTTGCACAAGTTCTGGACACAATAATTTTCTTTCTCCGACTTCCTTCCAGCAGATTAGGGTTCTACACTTTCTTCCATACAACGCTTTGAAAGGTGCCATATCGATACTACTCTGGTGGCTATTGTTATAAGCAAATTCTATTAATAGTACTTGCTTATCCCAATTACCTCCAAAATATAATGCACTGGATCTAAGCATATCTTCTAATATTTGTATAGTGCGTTTGGATTTGCCATCAGTTTGAGGATGAAAAGTTGTACTAAACTTTAGTTTAGTTCCTAATGCTTCTTGCAAACTTGGCCATAATCATGATATGAATCTTGGATCGCGATTGGATATGATCGATACCGGTGCCCCATGTAACCTTATGACTTCTTTCATATATAGCTTTGCCAACTTATTCAAATTGTAGTTGACCTTGACAGGTAAGAAATACGCCGACTTTGTTAAACGATCGACAATCACCCATACAACATCATTTCTTTGCTAGGTTCTTGGCAATCCCACCACAAAATCCATTATGATATGTTCCTACTTTCATTCAGGAAGTGGTAAGGATTGTAATAATTTCACAGGATGTTTATGCTCAATCTTCACTTGCTGACAGGTCAAACACTTTGACATAAATTCAGCTATATCATCCTTTATTCCTTTCCACTAATAACTTCTTTTTAGCATTATATACATCTTTGTACTTTCTGGATGCACAGTATACACCGAACAATATGCCTCTTCCAATATTTCTCATCTTAATTCACCTACATTTGGCACATATAATATATTCCCAAATTTTAAAATTCCTTCTTCACTACAGCTTAATTATTTCACCTTCCCATTTTTTATATCACTACACAATTTCTTCATTTCTTCATCTACCCGTTGTGATGCCAAAGTTCTTTCCACTAGGATTGGCCTTACTCTTAAGGTAGCTAATGTAATACCTGTATTTTGGAACTATTGTTCATGCATTATACTTTCATGACATTTAGAGTAGAGTTGTGGATTATATTAAAGTATGGGTACGTACATGTTGGTAGAGAGGCGTATATTTATTAAGAAAGTTTTGGAGTTATTTGTCAAAATAGAAAGTTGTGGATTATTGAGTAACTATCCTAGCTCATTAAGGAGGTGTAGAGATATTATGGTGATATTATGTGTATTTAATTAAGAATATTAGAATTGATATTTTAAGAGATAAATTTGCATTTATGGAAGAAGACACCTCATGCACAAATGATGAATTTTGATTGGTGCATGTATATATGTGAGTATGTATGTGTGTGTGTGTGTTAGTATATGTGTAAAGAATTTTGAGAGGAAGGGCAGAGAGTGAATTCTTGATAGCTTTGCGAGATTTTGATATTCTTTACTCATTTAGCAAGGATTTTGAGGAGCTATAGGAGATCTAGAAGTTGTTTGAGCATCATTTTGGTAAGCCGTGCATTTATTTTTGGTTAATTGAGTTAGGTTTTGAATGTTGTAAATTCAAGTTCTATTTTTCATGTACATCAGTCTTATTATTTTGATCATAACTTAAGTTTAGACTTCTGATTTGAGCAAGGTTTAATGCTTTGGAAATTTCAGAGTATCCTATACAACTTTTATGTTTTGCGATTGATTTGATTTTACTGTTAAGACTGTCTAATTTGGCCCGACATTTTCTTACTCATACTGTCAACTCTGTTTTACCTGAGTTTAATAAAAAATCCATAATTAATTTCATACATATCCAAATTGAGTAATTCTAATTGGAATTGAAAGTAGACTTATATGTCTAGCTCTAGTATTATTTTCATAATTTTTGGATATGTATGTGAATTATTTGGATACATTGAACTTTGAGCATAGAGTTGCACTTAGTTGCATTTGAGTGCAAGTGTCATGTTTGCTTTGTGAATTGATGTATGAATTATGTGTAGGTATTGATAAGGATAGAGGAGATACCAATCACTAGGAGAGCTTTGCTTTTGAAGGAGTTGGAGGCACATTTGTGTAAGTAATTATTAATATAATGATATATATATTAATTCTCTTGAATATAAGAAATGAATTACTATAAATGAAATGAGTGAGATAGGTGATGTGATATGAAATTAATATATGGATTGTGGAAATGTGGAATTGTGATTGATTGTGATGTGAAGTAAGATATAGCCATTTGAAAGATGAATTGTGTATATGTATATGGCTTGATTGAATGATTGTGAAGAAATATGAGGAATATGTGAAATAGTGAGGCTGAGTCGGGCGGATAGCCTACACTAATTGTGAAATCTAGGACTGAGCCGGATGGATAGTCTCAGTAGTGGTCATATGTGAAAATATAAATTGTGAGATGGGCAAGCTGAGCCGGGCGTATAGCTTTCCAATGATATATATATGAGGATGTGAGAATTGGGACTGAGTCGGGCATATAGTCTCAGTATGTGACCACTTGTGAGAAATACACATGTGAGGTGGTTCCTGCTAGATACTAAATTATAATATGGTGATATGAATGAATGAGTTTTGGCTTTATGTGACGATATATGATTGTTACTTTGCATTATTGTTGTATGTATAAATGGGTATATATCAGAAATATGTTATCATGTAAGCTATATTTAATATATTTTGAGTATATGCTAGGTATATGATTGGTATCCTTTCTGTATCTGTTCCCATGATTTTTATATGTGATTGGTAAGTATTTTGAATTAAGGCTATAATTCATATTTGAAATCATGTTAATAATACTTATTTAAATTGATGACTTAATTAGTTCTTAAGAAGTGATGTATGTATAGTTATATTAGTAATTGCTTATTGAGTCGCAAGCTCACCCTTTTGCAACTATTTTTCAGGAAATAGTTAACAAAAGCTAGAAGCTTGCATATATAGTAACTTCTGGAGGCTCGAGGTGTGTTTGGTGATATCATCCTCCATTCATTCATTATCATGCACCATTTGTATTTTGTAATGAACTATGAGCATTTGGGTATTTTTTAATGGTTGTATGGAGATGGCACTATGTTCTGTGCCTTCTAGCAATGACTTGTATTATATATATGTATGATTTGAGAAGTTCATGTAGATTTTGTGATTATAATAAGCTTATGTATATATTTTGGATGAGTGGTTTGTGTCTATATATATAAAGAGCATTGTTTTTGAAGCATGTTATGTGTGCAATGTTATTAGGTTAAAGTTTTGGTTAATATATGAATAAAGCAGGAGTGTGGCTGCCTCTAGTCACTGGTGAGTGCCAATGAACTGGAGATCGCTAGTTACTGGCTGGTTCTAAACACTGGCAAGCGCTAGTGGCTGGTGACCGCCAGTCACCCAGTCTGCCACTTAATGCTAGTGAGTGCCAGTCCCCTGCTGTAGCCTTCTTTTAAAAATAAAATTTTTCTCTACATATACTTATATAATTATTTCATTTGCTTGTATATAGTTGATGTGTATTAAGTTTTAAATGTGTATGGTATGTATTTATACTCTTATGATAATTGAGTATATTTTTTGGGACACGTGTTTGGGTATGTTTGAGGCCACATGCTGCGGGTTTTACATTTAGTGGTATCAGAATAGGGATTAGATTCCCTTGGAATATGAAAACATGTTGTATTCATAACATATCATGCATAATCTATAGATGACATCTATTTGATGGGTGTTGAATGTATTAGGATGGAAGAACACCAAGCACCTCCTATTAGCCCGGAAGAGTCCTCAGAGTCAGTCCATAGGCAAGAGCCTATGCATTTATTATGTGAACAATCACAATTCCAATCACAACCTCTTCCTCCACAAGTTCTTTACCCACCATTTATGCAAGAGTTTGTGCAACCTATACGAGGCATGACTCAAATATCGAATGAAAGCACTATTGATGAGAACTTTGAGAAGATCAGGAAATAAGGTGCTAAAGCTTTTACAGGAACCACTGACCCAATGGTGGCTGAAGAATGGTTGAGGAGTACCGAAAGAGTGTTAGATCTATTTGATTATACCCCTGAAAAAAGAGTAAGCTATGCGGTGTCGTTGTTTGAATAAGACACCTTAGATTGGCAAGATACAGTGCCAGGAAGTCAGAATATACCAATGACGATCACTTGGGAAAATTTCTTGCAAGCATTCACAGGCAAATATATGTCGGCTGTGTACAAGGATAAGAAAAAGCTTGAATTCCTCAACTTGATGCAAGAAGACTTATCGGTGGTCGATTACGAAGTTCAATTTGTACGACTATCAAAATATGCACCTAAAGAGGTAGCTACAGATGAACTCAAGAGGAATAAATTTGAGAGAGGGTTGAATCTTGAAATTTGAGAGAAGATAGTGGTGAAGCCACCCACTTATAGAGAATTATTGAAGATAGTAATTCGAGCAGAGAAAATTATTTTGGAAAGGAATGCTTTGGAAGCCAAAAAGAAGAAGACTACCAGTGTGTTTACCCCTTCATTTAGAACCGGTGGATGATCATCTTTTAGAGGTTCTGGTTTCCAATAAAGTAGTTTCCGAGGAAGAGGGTCAAGTCAACCTACTCAATCAACATTGAGTGGTTCCAGTAGAGGATTTAGAAGATCTGTTAATCAAAAAGAAGGAGGAAGAGGTAGATCGATGAGCAGTCTATCAGCCTCTACATATAACAAGTATGGCAGATTCTATTTTAGAGACTGCTGGGGTTCTCGGGTGATTGTATACTATTACTGTAGCCGACCGGGGCACATTATTAGAGATTGTCTAGCGAGGAAGAATACTGAAGGACCTCAGATGAAAGGGCAAAGTAGTACGGGGGAAAATAATCCTTAGATGAGTCGAGGTAAAGGTCGAGGAAGAGGGAGTGAAGTTGGTAATTTTTCACTGATATGAGCCATTGGACAAGTATAAAGTCAAGCTAGGGTGTATGCCATTACGAGGCAAGAAGCTCTGGCTACACCGAATGTAGTCATAGGTACATTTATGATCCTTGATCATGCTACATTTATTTTAATAGACCCTGGCTCCACCTGCTCATTTGTAGCCTATGAGTTCGCATTAAAAATTCATGGCACTATTGAATCATTAGGATATAATATGTATGTATCTATGCCTGCTGGGAGTATAGTGCTTGTTAATATGGTGATTAAAGAGTGTCCTATAGAAGTAGAGGGTAGAACTTTACATGATAATTTAATAGTGATCAATTTGGAAGAGTTTGATGTTATTTTGTGCTTGGATTGGCTATCCAAGCATCGTGCTGTTGTGAATTGTTATACCAAAGAAGTGACTATTGAGATTTCGGGGCAAAAAAAGATAGTATAATTGGGAGAGAGGGAAACCATCCCTACTTATTTGATTTCAGCCGCAATGACTTTTCAACTGATTAGAGATGGCTATGAAGCATATTTGGCCAACATCATTGATACATTAAAGATTAGTCCGGGAGTATTGGATATACCTGTTGTTAAAGAATTTTTAGATGTGTTTTTAGATGAGTTACCAGGATTGCCACCACATTGAGAAGTGGACTTTGACATTGAGACTATACTAGGAGCAGCTCCAATATCAATTGCACCATACTGGATGGCACCATTAGAGTTGAAGGAATTGAAAAAGTAATTAGAAGAACTATTAAAAAAATGGTTTATTAGGCCAAGCATTTTACCGTGGGGAGTACCAATGTTATTTGTGAAGAAGAAAGATGGAAGCATGAGATTGTGCATTGACTATAGGTAATTAAACAGAATTACAGTAAAGAATAAATATCCCTTGCCTAGAATTATTAATTTGCTCAACTGGCTCAAAGATGCTTCCATATTTTCAAAGTTTGATATAAGATCCGACTATTAGCAACTTCGGGTAGTAGAACCTTCTATTTTTAAGACTGCATTTAGGACTAGATACAGACATTATGAATTCCTTGTGATGCCTTTTGGATTGACCAACACACCAATAATATTTATGTCCTTAATGAATAAAACTTTTTAGCCGTATTTAGACCAATTTGTTATTGTATTTATTGATGACATACTTATATACTCTTCAAGTTGGGAAGAATATGAAAAGCATCTTCAAATAGTTTTGCAGATTTTGTAGGAGAAATAGTTGTATGCTAAATTTAGCAAATGTGAATTCTGGATGGAAGAAATTACATTTCTTGGCATATAGTATCATAAGAAGGAGTAAAGCTAGATCCATCAAAGATTAAAGCTCTCCTTGAGTGGGAACCGCCTAAGAATGTGACAAAAATTCAGAGTTTCTTGGGATCAATGAGGTATTATAGAAGATTTATGAAATATTTCTTCACAGTTGCTAGACCTTTAACTACTCTATTGAAAAAAAATGTTCCTTTTCAATGGAATGAAGCATGCCAATGTATTTTTGAGAGGTTGAAGGATGCCCTTACCACCACCCCTGTACTTGCATTACCAACCAAAAATGGAGGTTACGTGGTATATACCGATGCTTCGAGGCAAGGTTTGGGATATGTACTCATGCAAACTGGAAGGGTGATAGCCTATGCATCTAGGCAATTGAGACCACATGAGATGATTTACCCGACATATAATCTAGAGTTGGCCGCAATTGTGCATGCATTAAAGACTTGGAGATATTATCTCTACGGGGAGACATTTTCTATCTTCACTGACCATAAAAGTTTGAAATACATCCCTACTCAGACAGAACTGAACTTGAGGCAATGAAGATGGATAGAACTATTGAAAGATTATGACTGGACAACTGAGTATTACCCGGGGAAAGCAAATGTGGTAGTGGACACGTTAAGCTGAAAAATAGTGGAATGCTCTGCTGGGATAATTTGTTATGTTGTGGGCAATTTAGTGGCTTTGTGGGTAATGAATATTATACTTGATATTGAGAAAAGTCATATATTGGCTACCTTATAAGTTAGACCAATAATGAGAGATCAAATTCAAAGTGTTCAAATGGAAGATCCATATCTGAAGAGTATGAAAGAAAAAGTTGAAGCTTGTACTATTTCTCAATTTGCAGTTACGGAGGATAGTATGTTGATGATGGAAAGTCGTATATGCGTACTAGATACTGGAGAGTTAAGGAGGCAAATCATGGATGAAGCTCATTCTGCCCCTTATGTAATGCATCCTGGAAGTACTAAAATGTACAGGGATTTGAAGCCTTTTTATTGGTGGCCGATAATGAGGAAGGATGTAGCGGAGTTTGTTGTAAGATGTTTGACTTGTTAGCAAGTAAAAGCTGAACATCAAGCACCTGTAGAAAATTATAACCTTTGAAGATTCCCAAATGGAAGTGGGAGAAGATTACAATGGTTTTTTTGTGGGGTTGCCTCGAACCTTTTGGAAACATGATGTTGTGTGGGTAATAGTAGATAGACTAACCAAATTGGCTCGCTTCTTGCCAATTCAAACAAGTGACTCTCTAAGCAAATTAGCTTCTTTGTATGTTTCAGAAATTATGAGATTACATGGCATTCTCTTGTCAATTATGTCTGATAGAGATCTAGGTTCACTTCATATTTTTGGGGAAGTTTACAAAAATCCTTGGGAATAAAATTGTATTTCAGTACAGCTTTTTATCCTCAAACAGATGGGTAATTAGAGAGGATAATTTAGACACTATAAGATATAATGAGAGCTTGTGTACTTAAGTTTAAAGAAAACTAGGATGATCACTTACCATTGATCAAGTTTGCTTATAACAATGGTTATCACTCCAGCATCGGAATGGCTCTATATGAGGCTTTATATGGAAGAAAGTATCGAAGTCCAGTATGTTAGGATGTAGAGGGATTGAGACAGTTAGAAGGGCCTGAATTAATTCAAGAAATAGTTGATAAAATACAAGTAGTGAAAAAATGTCTCAATACGACACAAGATCAACAAAAAAAGTTATGTGGACTAACATCGAAGGGAAATGGAATATCAAGTGGGAGAGAAGGTCTTCTTAAAAGTGTCACCATGAAAAGGAGTATTGAGATTTGGCAAATAAGGAAAATTGAGCCCGAGGTATATTGGACCCTATGAGATTATAGAGAGAATTGAACTGCTAGCATATAGATTGGCACTACCAGTAGAATTATCTTCGATTCATAATGTCTTTCATGTGTCAATATTAAGGCGGTACCAATCAGATCCAAGTCATGTTATGCAAGAGCCGGAGTTAAAAATTTTTGAGACACTGACCTATGTGGAATAGCCAATGGAAATTCTGGATCAAAAGGTGAAGCAATTGAAAAACAAAGAGATACTAATAGTGAAGGTAAAATGGAGTCATCATTCTCCTAGAGAAGCAACATGAGAAGTGGAGAAACATATGAGACAGAAGTACCCATACTTATTTTTCGAAAGTGGTGAGTAGTAAATTTCGAGGATAAACTTTTTATTAAAAAGGGGAGAATTGTAACACCCATATTTTAAAAGTACTGTTCATGCATTATACCTTCATGACATTTAGAGTAGATTTGTGGATTATATTTAAGTATGGGTATGTGCATGTTGGTAGAGAGGGGCATATTTGTTAAGAAAATTTTGGAGTTTTTTATCAAAATAGAAAGTTGTGGATTATTGGGTAATTATCCTAGCTCATTAAGGAAGTGTAGAGATATTATGGTGATATTATGTGTATTTAATTAAGAATATTAGAATTGTTATTTTAAGAGATAAATTTACATTAATGGAAGAAGACACTTCATGCACAAATGGTGAATTTTGATTGGTGCATGTGTATATGTGAGTATATGTGTGTGTGTGTGTGTTAGTAGATGTGTAGAGAATTTGAGAGGAAGATAAGAGAGTGAATTCTTAATAGCTTTAGGGGATTTTAATATTCTCTACTCATTTAGCAAGGATTTGAGGAGCTATAGGAGATCTAGAAGTTGTTTGAGCATCATTTTGGTAAGCCATGTATTTATTTTTGGTTAATTGAGTTAGGTTTTGAATGTTCCAAATTCGGATTCTATTTTATATGTGCATCAGTCTTATTATTTTGATTATAACTTGAATTTTAGACCTCTGATTTGAGCAAAGTTTGATGCTAAAAAAACTTCAAAGTGTCCTCTATAACTTTTGTGTTTTGAGTGTCAGCTGATTTTACTGTTAAAACTGTCTAATTTGGCCCAACATTTTCTTACTCATACTGTCAATTTTGTTTTACCCGAGTTTAATCAAAAATTCATAATTAATTTCATACATGTCCAAATTAAGTAATTCTAATTGAAATTAGAAGTAGACTCATATGTCTAGCTTCTATTTTCATGATTTTTGGATATGTGTGTGAAATATTTGAATACATTGAACTTTGAGCATAGAGTTGCACTTAGTTGCATTTGAGTGCAAGTGTCATGTTTGCTTTGTGAATCGATGTATGAATTATGTGTAGGCATTGATAAGAACAAATGAGATACCAATCACTAGGAGAGCTTTGATTTTGAAGGAGTTGGAGGCACATTTGTGTAAGTAATTATTAATATAATGATATATACATTGATTCTCTTGAATATAAGAAATGAATTGCTATGAATGAAATGAGTGAGATTGGTGATGTGATATGAAATTAGTATATGGATTATGGAAATGTGGAATTGTGATTGATTATGATGTGAAGTGAGATATGACCATTTGAAAGATGAATTATGTATATGTATGTGGCTTGATTGAATGATTGTGAAAAAATGTGAGGAATATGTAAAATAGTGGGGCTGAGCCAGGCAGATAGCTTACACTGATTGTGAAATCTGGGACTGAGCCGGGTGGATAGTCTCAGTAGTGGTCATATGTGAAAATATGAATTGTGAGATGGGCAAACTGAGCTGGGCGTATAGCTACTCAATGATATATATATGAGGATGTGAGGATGTGAGAACTGGGACTGAGCCGGGTGGATAGTCTCAGTATGTGACCACTTTTGAGAAATATGCATAAGAAGTGGTTCCGGCTGAATATCAAATTATAATGTGGTGATATGAGTGAATGAGTTTTGGCTCTATGTGACAATATGTGATTGTTACTTTACATTGTTGTTTTATGTATAAATGGGTATGTATAAGAAATGTGTTATCATGTAAGCTAGATTTAATATATTTTGAGTATATGTTGGGTATATGATTGATATCCTTTCTGTATCTGTTCCCATGATTTTCATATGTGATTGGAATGTGTTTTGAATTAAGGCTATAATTCATATTTGAAACCATATTAATAATACTTGTTTAAATTGATGGCTTAATTAGTTCTTGAGAAGTGATGTATGTATAGTTATATTAGTAATTGCTTATTAAGTCGCAAGCTCACCCTTTTGCAACTATTGTTTAGGAAATAGTTATCAAAAGCTAGAAGCTTGCATAGATAGTGACTTCCGGAGACTCGAGGTGTGCTTGGTGATATCATCCTCCATCCATTCATTATCATGCACCATTTGCATTTTGTAATGAACTTTGAGGATTTGAGTATTTTGTAATGGTTGTGTGGAGATGGCACTCTGTGCTGTACCTTCTAGCAATGACTTGTGTTGTATATATGTATGATTTGAGAAGTTCATATAGATTTTGTGATTGTGATGAGCTTACGTATATATTTTGGATGAGTGGTTTGTGTCTATATATATGAGGAGCAATGTTTTTGAAGCATGTTATGTGTGCAATATTATAAGGTTAAAGTTTTGGTTAATACATGAATGAAGCAGGAGTGTGGCTGCCTCCAGTCACTGGCGAGCGCTAGTTACTGGCTAGTTCCAGATACTGGCGAGCGCCAGTGATTGGTACCACCAGTTACCCAGTTTGCCACCAGATGCTGGCGAGCGCCAGTCCCCTGCTGCAGCCTTCTTTTAAAAACAAAAATTTTCTCTACATATACTTATATAATTATTTCATTTGCTTGTATATAGTTGATGTGTATTAAGTTTAAAATATGCATGACATGTATTTATACTCTTATAATAGTTGACTATATATTTTTTAGGATACGTGTTTGGGTATGTTTTAGGCCACGTGTTGCGGGTCTCACAGCTAATACTCCTGGTGGAGTGTTTATTTTAAGCTCAGTATCTAACTTCCTCAATTCAATCAACAATGGCATTATAATAGCGCGGATGTAATACAAACTTCCACTCAACTTCAGGCTTAGAGCATCTGCAACCACGTTAGCTTTTCCTTAGTGATATTCTATCATACAATCGTAGTCCTTTAATAATTCCACCCATTATCTTTGCCTCAGATTTAACTCCTTCCAAGTTAAAATATACTTCAAGCTCTTGTGGTTCGTAAATATTTGATACGTTACTCCATACATGTAATGTCTCCACATTTTCAATGCAAATACCACAGCTGCTAACTTTAAGTCATGTGTGGGATAGGTTTACTCATGCGGTCTCAATTACCTTGATGCATACGCCACTACTCTTCCATTTTGCATCAACACGCAACCAAGTCCTTACTTTAAAGCATCACTATACACCACATAATGACCTCTTTCCACAGGTAACGTCAATACTAGTACAGTGACTAGCTTTTCTTTCAAGATTTTGAAGCTTCATTGACAATCTGAAGTCCATTCAAATTTCACATTCTTTCTCAATAATTTCGTTAATGGTGATACAATAATTGAGAAATCATGTATAAATCTCCGATAATATCCTGCTAGTCCTAAGAAACTTTGTATCTCCATTACATTCCTTGGTGACTCCCAATTTATAATCACCGCGATCTTACTAGGATCTACATACACTCTTTCAGCAGATATTATATGCGTAAGAAATGTAATTTTATCCAGCCAAAACTCGCATTTACTAAACTTTGCATATAGCTGCTTAGTTCTTAAATTGCTAATATTGTCCTCAAATGCTCCTTATATTCTTCTTTTAATTTCAAGTATACCAGAATGTCGTCAATGAACATAATTACGAACTTATCTAAATATGGCTTAAACACTCGATTCATTAGGTTTATAAATACTATTGGTGCATTGGTCAACCCAAATGGCACACTAAAAATTCATAATATTCGTACCTTATTCTGAAAGTAGTATTAGGTACGTCTGATTCCTTAATCCTTAATTGGTGATAACCAAATCGCAAATCTATCTTTGAAAATACCTTTGCTCCTTGTAGTTGATCAAATAAATCTTATATCCTAGGCAAGGGATACTTATTCTAGATTATGACCTTATTAAACTGTCTATAATTTATACACAGTCGAAAAGATCCATCTTTCTTCCTAACAAACAATACAGGTGTGCCCTATGGAGAGAAACTTGGTCAGATAAATCCTTTATCCAACAGTTCTTATAATTGTACTTTCAACTCCTTTAACTCTGTCGGAGCCATCGTATACAGTGCTTGCAATATAGGAGCAGTTCCGGGTATAAGTTCAATCTCAAATTTTGTTTCTCTCTCAGGTGGTAAACTTGGTAAATCTTTCAAAAATACATCCTCAAACTCATTCACCACTGGTAGTTCTTTCAACTTTGAACCTTCCTTTCTATCCTCCACAATAGAAGCTAAGTACGTTTTATATCCTTTCCTCAAGTATTTTATAGCCATCATTGCCAATATAATCTTAATAGGAGTCTTCCTATTTTCTCTAACAAATGTTATCTTTTATCCATTCTCTTTCTCAAATTTTACTTACCTAGTATAACAATTCATATTTGATCGGTAATGACTTAACCCGTCCATTCCGAGTATAGTATCAAACTCACCAATGGATAAGGGTATAAAATTTCACCTCATTTTACCCTCATTAATCTTTACCGACACGTCTCTATATACATTCTTACAAATTATATTTATTTCCATAGGCATGCTCACAATCACAGGTTCATTCAGATCACTTATTTTAAGCTTATTATACATCACATAAATTAATGATATAAATGAAAATGTAGCACCTGAGTTAACCAGTATACGTGCTAACTTACCATTAATATGAGTCTTGCCCGTTATTGTATTTGGTGACTCCTCAGCCTCCCGTTCCGTAACAGTATATACTCTAGCTTGATGTACACTACTAGCTGCTGAGACTGGCTCTCCTGGTTAGTTCCGAGACATTCCTACCAAACCAGTCATCTCTCTTTGTACAACTGCTGGTCTTTCTACCCTAGTTAACCTTCCACCTCTTTCGTTACGAAAAGTATGTGATGCTTGCATTGATGGTTCTCCTAAGTATACTTTCGTATAATTTCTTGCATAATTCCTGATCTCATTGCATCAGTAGCATCTAACCTCACTTTGATTACACCTTCTAGCATAATTTTTCTTACATATATTAACTAAGGTAATATGTCTATCCTTTGTAATCCATTTCAGCACCCATCTATCCTGGTGGCATTACTGGTTGTCTCACCAATGCCTGACTTCTTTGAGGTCTATTTTCACCTCCCAACCTCACATTACTTCTAAAATATGGAGAGAACCTTAATCTCATACTCCTATTTCCTCTCCAAGGTTGTCGTGATGATTCAATTTGTTGGTTAGGCTTAATTTAGGTTGAAGCTTCTAATTCTTTATCCAGCTTTTCATGTTCTATTGCTTTTTTTAACCCAACCTCTAAATTTTGTTCCAGCCAAACATAGGAGGAGATGAAGCAAGTTACACAAAAGAGGTTTATTCCTTCCCATTGTTATCGCGATTTATATCGATGCTTACAAAGTTTGGTGCAGGGATCTATGAGTGTTGAAGAATATCATAAAGAGATGAAGATGGCTATGATTAGAGCCAATATTGAAGAGGATCATAAGGCAACTATGGCATGATTTTTATATGGACTTAATTAAGAAATTCATGACATTATGGAGTTATAACATTGCATTAATCCTGAGGACGTAGTACATGCCGCCATGTTGGTGGAGAGACAACTTAAGAGTAGACACACCTTAACAAAAATGAACTCCAATGATGGCACCACGTGGAAACCGAATTGGGAAAAAAAGGATGATAAGGTGTAATCTAAGGCAAAATTTAACCCTAGCAAGCCTAGAGAAAGTGTGGACAAAGGTAAAGCTATGGATAATTAAGAACACACAAGGGACATCAAGTGTTTTAGATGTTTAGGGCGAAGGCACATTGCTTCTCAATGTCTTAACAAAAAAACTATTTTGATGCGTGATGGTACTTATGAGAGTAGACATGAGGATGATGATTTGGATGACATGCCCGAGTTGGAGGATTATAGTGATGATGAAGGGAGTAACATGTTGACTCCCATAGAAGAAAAATATTTAGTTGCAAGGTGAGCTCTTAATATACAACTTAAGGTTAAATATGGGGATGAGCAACGTGAGAACATTTTTCATATTCATGATCATTGATAGTGGGAGTTGTATGAATGTGGTTAGTACTGAGTTAGTTGAGAAGTTGGATTTGGCAACTACTAAATGCCCTAAACCATACAAACTACAATGGTTAAATGACACGGGGGAAGTCAAAGTGACATATCAATGTAAGGTTCCTTTCACTATAAAAATCTACAATGATGAGGTGGAATGTGATGTAGTGCCAATGCAAGCGGATCATATTCTTTTGGGGCAACCTTGATAATATGATAGGTGAGTGAAACATGATGGCTACAAAAATAGATACTTGTTAATATTGGAGGGCTAAAAGATAACCTTAGTGCCATTATCTCCTAAATAAATTTTAAAGGATCAATTAAAGATGGTACACAAGAAAAAGGGGAGTGAGGGATAGAAAATTATGAGTGAGGTTAAGAGTTCAAAAGAAAAGAGTGTGCAAGAGAAAAATAGAGAGTCAGAGCAAAATAAAAGAGAGAAAAAAGCAAAAAATCTCTTTGCCACCACAAGTGAGATAAGGGCTGCATTCTTAGGAAAATAATCCATGATTTTATTTTTGTATAAGGAGACTTTGATGACTAACCTTGATTTAGATAACTCTTTGCCTAGTGTTATTTGTGTTCTACTACAGGAATTTACTGATGTGTTTCCCGCGGAAATACCTAAGGGTATACCATCAATTAGAGGGATTGAGCATCAAATTGACTTTATTCCGAGAGCTCAAATACCCAACAAACCCATCTATAGGAGTAATCATGAGGAGATGAAGGAACTTCAAAGGCAAGTAGAGGAGTTTTTAGACAAGGGCTACATTAGAGAAAGTATGAGTCCATGTGCCATTTTTATTTTGTTAGTACCTAAAAAGGATGGATTTTGGAACATGTGAGTGAATTGTATAGCCGTCAATAATATCACTATAAAGTATAAACATTCCATACCTAGGTTAAATGACATGTTAGATGAATTACATGGGTCATATGTGTTTTCTAAAATTGATTTGAAAAGTGGTTATGTGTGTTTATATGAATGGTTGGTTATGCCTTTTGGCTTAACTAATGTACCTAGCACTTTCATGAGGTTAATGAACCATATTTTACGCTCTTATATAGGGAAGTTTGTCGTAGTATATTTTGATGATATACTTGTGTATAGTAGGAGTTTAGAGAGTCATGTTGAGCATTTGAGTCTTGTTTTTACTACACTTAGGAAAGAGCATTTGTTTGCTAACCTTAACAAGTGTTGTTTTTGTTCTAGTTCAATTATATTTTTAGATTTTGTTGTGTCTGCTAAAGGTATTAAGGTTGATGAAGAAAAGGTTAAGGCAATCAAAGAGTAGCCTACTCCTAAGTATATCATTGAAGTGCAAAGTTTTCATGGATTAGCTAGTTTTTATCATCATTTTGTGAAGGACTTTAGCACTATTATAGCACCTTTGACTGAAGTAGTGAAGAAAAATATAGGTTTCAAATAGGACAAAGCTCAAAAAGATGCATTTTAGCTAATTAATGGAAATTATATAGTGCACCCTTACTTGCATTACCTAATTTTAGCAAGACTTTTGAGATAGAGTGTGATGCATCTGAGATTGGTGTTGGGGCTATTTTGATGCAAGAACAAAGGTCTATCGCTTATTTTAGTGAGAAGTTTAATGGGGTAGCCTTAAATTATCCTACTTATGACAAAGAGCTTTATGCGTTGGTGAGGGCATTAGAGATATGGCAACATTATTTATGATCCAAGGAGTTTGTTATCCATACTAATCATGAGTCCTTAAAGTACTTAAAAGGACATGGAAAGTTAAACTGAAGGCATGCTAAGTAAATGGAGTTTATTGATACATTTTCTTATATTATCAAGTACAAACAAGGCAAGGACAATGTTGTAGATGATGCACTTTCGAGGAGGTACTCATTATTAACTCTATGAATGCTAAATTACTAGGATTTAATCATATTAAAGATTTATATGCTAGTGATTCTTATTTTTATAATGTGTATGAAGCATGTGAAAAGGTAGCCTTTAGTAAGTTTTATAGGCATAAAGGATATTTATTTAGAGAGAATAAACTTTGCATTCCTCAATGTAGTTTACGTGAGCTTTGAGTGAGGGAAACTCATAGGGGTGGTTTGATTTTAGAGTTAAAAAGACTTTAGATATGCTTAGTGAACACTTTTTTCAGCCACATTTGAAAAGAGATATTGAACGTATTTGTGTTAGATGTGTTAAGTGTAAGCAAGCTAAGTCTAAAATTATGCCTCATGGGTTATATATGCCTTTAGATGTGCCTAATGAACCTTAATTACATATTTCTATGGGTTTAGTGTTTGGTTTACCAAGGTCCAAAATGGGCCGAGATTGTGTATTTATTATTGTTAATATGTTTAACAATATGGCACATTCCATTGATTGCAATAAAAATGATGATGCAACTAACATTGCAAATGTGTTCTTCAAAGAGGTTGTTCGTTTGCATGGTGTTCCAAAAAGCATCATGAGTGATAGAGATACCAAGTTCTTGATGAGTGTGAAAAATACTTGTTTTAAGCACTCTATTTTATTGCATCTTAGGCTTATTAGTTGCATTAGTTAGTTAGTTTTTAGTTAATTTAGTTCATTTAGTTATTTTGTCTTAATTAGTAGGATTTATTTGGTTTTAGATAATTTCTTTTATATTTTATTTTGTAGGATATATGGGGATAAAGATTGGATCAATCCTTGAAGTTTGGATAGGCCAAGGACTCAAGATAAAGCCTTATCTACGTTG
>CATIWO010735886.1:0-20358 GCA_949673435.1 Macaranga tanarius | reverse complement strand
CAATAGGATGATTGAATTATTTAAGCAAGCAAAACAAATGTCCAAACATAACGATTGAATCATTCAAGCAAGCAAAATAAGTGTTCATTACAATGAATGAATCATTTAAGCAAGCAAAATCAATTGACTGAATCATTTAACCAAGCAAAATCAATTGACTTTAAGATCACTTAATGGATTGTAATACTAGAAAAAAATCAATTGATTGTAATTTACTATGGAGCTTAAGTTATTTAAGTTGACTGTTATACTTGGACAGTTGTTGGATTGTGCAGATATGGATAGTTACAGAGTTGAGGAGCTTTTAACTCGTATACTTGGTCTTCCCATGCGGTCTAGACTCTCATGTATTCTTCTTCATCTTCCCATGTGGTCACAGTTGTGAGAATCTAGAAAGCTACTTGGCTTAGATTTCATGTTCATTATACATATGTGACAAGTGAATGCTCCTTATCGACCACCTCTTTCTTTTCTATTACATGTAATTTTCTATTGATGAAGCCTCATTTATCATCAATCTATGGTTACTCGCTAAGTTAAGTGCTGTTTGGCTAAACTGTTGCTGATAGTTGTTAGCTAGTAGCTAATAGCATATTAGTGTTAAGTGTTTGTTATAATTATTTACAATTGTTGATATTTATATGTTTAATGACTATTACATATATTAATTAAAATTTTTACCAATTTTAAATTTTGTACTCATTGTTATTTAATTATTTATATGTTGAATTGTATTCAATTATAGATATTAATATTTTAAAAAATATGTATATTGTTAATATGTGAATTGAATTTAGCCTATGACATCGTTATTTGAGAGTTTTGGACGAGTTTGGTCATGTTTTACATATTGGAGGCAGACATGGGCAAAGACACGGGCGTGTCTCAAGGTGTATTGTGAACACGGGCATGTACACGGGTGTGTTGTTAGCCGTGTTGGAATCTACCGTTTTTTCCAGAATTGAACACGGATCGAAACATGGCCGTGTAGCGCATGAAATTGATGTTTTTGACATATAATTGGTGGCCAAGTCAAGAAAATCCTACTCCAATAGCATTGGACTCTTACTTAGGAATTAAACTCTTATTTGAAATTAAATTCTTATCACTTATCACCTATTTTGAAGAGGTTCCTATATTGAAGAGAATCCTTAATTAAGTTGGATTTTGGATTTATATCCTCTATAAACAGGGCTACATGTATATGTGTTATGTAGAGAGTGTCTAGAGTTATAGAGACACCGTGAATGCCTTGTGTTCTGCACGTGTGCCAAGTAGAGAGCTTGATTAGGTGTAATTGGGGCTAAAGATTGAGTATTTATCTCCACACTATTTTCTTGTATCTTTGGTTGATTAGTGGATTTGTTTCTCCTTCGCCCGTGGAGTAGGCTTACGCCGAACCACGCTAATTCTTGTGTGTTTTGTATTTTCTCTATTTTTTGTGTTGTGTTTGTTTATTGTCTCAAATAATTTCTGATCCTCTCACGCTTCCACAAACCTAAATTTCCTAACAATATATATAGCAACAATTTTAAAACAATTATTTTTGTTAAAATTGTAAAACAATTATTTTTGAAATTGAGTTCATATCTCCCCGTAATGGATGGTTAATTCGGTCAAATAATAAATTAAATAAATAATTGCCTATGAGTTATCAACCATATATATATGAAAACTTCTCCAAGGGTATGTGACTACCCCAAATGATACTAGAAAAATAATTTAGCTGATAGTTACTGAAATGTGGATTTGGAATGGTTTAATATAAATATTATTTGCAAAATATAAATAATTTAGCTGATAGTTACTGAAATATTATTTGAAACGTGGACGATTTTCTTTCCCATAATTATCCATTTCTCCCTGAGTAAAATTTTCAAAGCATTAATTTAAAAAAGAATAATATATATAGATGATAACTAAATCTTATAATTTGTTGTAATTTAATTACAAAATTTCAATTTATATTTTAAGTATTTACTTTTAATTTATATTTTGCAAAAAAATATTGTAACATTTTTAACTAATTAAATTTAATTTAATAATATGATCATCAGAATACTCAAATATTTATATATTATATTTTTAGCTTGCAACGAGATTTTTTTTTATCAATTTTATTCATTCTCAAATTAATAGGACGAGTACCAAAATTCTAAAAAAAATGAAAATGTGATTTATGACCAGTTATTATGTCATTAAATTTAGTTAAAAATATTAATTATAAATATAACTTAAAGTAACATAATAAAATAAATAAATTACAATTTTAAAAAAATCATAATAATATACAAGATTTGGTGATCATAATTACAATTTATCTTAAAAAGTTGAACTTTATTTCAGAAAATTTTATTAAAAATTCAATTATGATACAATTTTTATTTTATTTAAGACAATTTTCTCTTTTGCAAATATTTCTTCAAATCCAACCATTGGAAATTATTATTTGCATAATTTTTTTTGAACTTATGAGAGGATTAATTTTCAAAAATCTGCCCATTGAAAATTATTATTTTCATTCGGATTACACTAAATGGTAAGATTTATTAGACAATTTTTATTTTTATCAATCAAGTGTAAAACACTTGAATGATGTGTTTTAAATTCTATCATTGAGTGTAATATACTGAATGTAGGCAAAACTTTTCCTATTCATTATTTTTAAATTTAGGAGAAAAATTTCACCATTGTCATGCTGAAAAATTGAACATATAACCTTTTAATATCATTAAAAAAATTTACTATTCAGCTACTCAAGTTTAACATTATTTCCATCATCAAATTTAGAAAAAATCATATTAATAATACATATAAAAAATATTAGGGAAGCTTCTCCAGCATTCATCTAGAACTGCACCTTAGCTATGAGTGTGTTCTCGTTAATTATACCGAAAATTTGGCTGCTAAATTGTAAGTACTTTCAAACTAAACAAGATAATATTCACTCAAAATTGTTCCGGGTGATAGACACCTAATTTGCAAAGAATTGCAGTCTCCTATTGAAACACTTGAAACAACGATTTATTTAAAAAAAAAAGGATAATAGTCTCATTTAGCCTCAACTATATTCAAATTTTCTATTTAATTCTGTTCTTTAAATTGTATCAATTTATTATATAAATTTTTCAATTTGTTTCAATTTTATCCAATTTTCTAATAACAATCTAAATGTAATTTTAAAAATTATGATAAGATCCTTTTAAATTTTAATTACCCACTTAAGTTTTTTTTTTCATTTTTTCACAAAAAAACTAAGTTTATTTAAAAATTAAAATAATTTTTAAAATTACTTAATTTAAATATAAATATATTTTCAAAAAAATTATATAATTTATTTATAAAATTGAATTTAATGTGTTTATTTTCAAATTTTAAATTTTAAATTTGTAAAATTAGTTATAATTAAAAATTAAATTCTAATAAAATAGATTAAACACAAAAATTATTTCAATGTCATTATTTTATTATATCTATATTTTTCATAAGAATAAAAAGTTCTAATTTTTATCATTTTTATTTTCTAAAATCCTTTTATTCCTTTATTGTATTGCTACTTCATGGTGTAATATTTAGTTAAATTGATATTTCTATCAAATAAAATATTAAATTAAATTCTAATTTTATATCAAATAAGATATCAAATGATAAAATAAAAAATTTATTTAAAATGAATTTTATAAAATTTATTTGCAAATAAATTCTATTTAAAATTTATTTGCAAATGAATTCTATTTAAAATTCTTTTGGAAGTGAAATAAGATTTATTTTAATTTCACTAACAAATTTATTGCACTTTGAAAAGATTTAAATAAAATTCATTTGTAGTTGATTTTATATGTACAATTTAAATTGATATTTTACAAAATTTATTTGAAATAAATTTTTATTATATCATATAATATTCTATTTGATACAAAAATTGAATACAAATTAATATTTTATTTGACAAAAATATCAATCTAACCAAATATTACACTATAAGGTAGTAATACAATAAAGGAATAAAATCATTTTAGAAAATAAATATGATAAAATTTAGAACTTTTTAGTTTAAAAATAAATATAGATATAATGACATTAAAATCATTTATAAATTTAAGTTATTTTATCAGAATTTTATTTAATTATAACTAATTTCACAAATCTAAGAATTTAAAAATTGAAAATAAACACATTAAATTTAATGTTGTAAGTAATTTTATTTATATTTAATGCACTCATTATAGTAATTTTTAAAATTACATTTAGATCCTTAGTAGAAAATTGGATAAAATTGAAACAAATTGAAAAATTAGTAGAACATTGGATAAAATTGAAACAAATCGAAAAATTTATATGATAAATTGATACGATTTAAAATATAGGATTAAATAGAAAATTTGAGAATAGTTGATGATAAATAAGATTATTATCCCTTTAAAAAAATTTGAGATTTGCATATAAATATTTTTTTTTTAAAAAAAAACTACTCACATTCAGAGTTCAAACTCTGACTAATTTAATTCGAACCGGACAAAATCATAAGAGTGACAAATGTTTTCCTAACAATTATTTAAGGTAATAAAAATATTAATAATTAGGTGAGCAGCAACTATCAATGCACCAATCATACATCTCGTCCTGGTGAGCAACAACTTACACGTTCACCTGAAACCTTAGCATCCATCATTAATCGGTAGATCCTCTGTGAGGAAGAAAGAAGAAACATCCTCAGTTTAATTAAAATATGAGGAAAAACGAAGATACAACCTCAGTTTAATCAAAGTATGATCGCAAGAAAACATACTGTTCTATTCTTGGCAATATTTGTTTCATTACTCAGAGTCGACAATGCTTCCATCTTGTGCAACCAAACATGCGGCAACAATCATGTTCCTTACCCATTTGGATTCACCACCGGCTGCATCATCCGCTTGAATTGCAGCTCCAATGGCCAAATGTTCGTTGGCGAGTTCCCGGTCCAGAATGTAACCCAAGAAACTATAAGGATCGCTCTTGAACCCATATGTAACCGTCCCGTCCAAGCCCTCCAAAATCTATTTACCAAGAACTACGCACCATCATCACACAACGCCCTTCTATTACAAAATTGTAGCTCCCCTAATTTTTCTTGCGCAATAACTTCCAATTCCACCATAATACAGTGGCTTGATTGTTCAGGGGGCAACATAAGCTGCTACTTTGATCCGAATAAAATTGGTTTCGTTGATTATGTTCATATGACTCAGTCAACACACTGCAGCTATCTACTTGCGTCCATGGTATCAGTGGATTCCTCTCTTGACTTTCAAAGAATGGATCTAGAATGGTGGCTTCAAGGAAATTGCTATTGTTCAAAAGATGCCAATTGTACTAAAATTGTTTCTCCCAGCGGAGGTTCAGGATTTCGTTGCCGTTGCAAAGAAGGATTTTCCGGGGATGGATTTGCTTCTGGTTCAGGATGCACCAAAGGTTAGTTTTCTGGTCTACTTTTCTGAAAAAGAAAAAAAAATTCATTTACATGACGCTGTCAAAATCAACCAGGCTTTAGAATTGGCATAAAGGGTCACTAATTGCAAAAACTAGTATAAAGACATCAATTTTAATTTAATACATGTATTAATACTTTTTAACCTCTTATAGATATTATTATATGCACAAACATTTATTAAATTTTAATAATATTTATTATTATTAATCATATTAATATTAAATTATTAATAGATTAATATATTTCAGTACTAAATGAATGATATATTTTCAAAATTTCATATTTAAATAATAAATAATTTAAATATTATAATTAACTACTAACTTTTATATATTTAATAATAAAATATAATTTATTTAAAAAATTAAGATATTAATGTTAAAATTAAAATTTTAGAATAAATTTGCTAAAAATAAGAAACGATCAAATAAAAAGTTGACGTGATATATGTCACATATCATCTTCATGCTCAATTTCACAAAAGTCGATGGTAGGTTATATGTGCCAACAAATTGTCAAATCGAATGGGTGTTTGTTTTAGTTGTTGGGATGGAGCTGCTAGCTGTTCAGTTCCCAATAACTATAAAAGCCTGTTTGATTAATTTTTTTTTGAAAAGGAGCTAGTAGTTGTTAGATACCTGAACTATACTAGTTTATATCAACTTCAATTTGGAACTTTTCACCAACAACTCTATTTTTTAAATTATATTTACTGTCTTATCCTTTTTACTTTAACTATTTATTACTACTTAATAAAATAACTTATTATCATTACTTATTAAAATAATTAATTATCATCACTTAATAAAATATTATTTGAATAATTATTAAAATTTTAATATTATAGTTAGTAAAAATATTTACCACACATATAAAAATATTTAAAATTATATTAATAAAAAAATTTACGGCTCATTAATAATAATAATAATAATAATAAATAAATAAATAAATTGTCAAAAATTTAATAAAAATAGATATATTTATTTTTTAAAATTGTATAAATAATTAAAAACTATCTATAATATTTCTAATTATAAGTATAAAATAATATTTTTTTATTATACATACTATTGTTAATATTTAAATCATATATTATATATAATGTCTGTATATGTAATTAAATGTAATTAAATACACTATCAGTAACTGCTGTTATAATTTTACCAAACACGTGATATCATTTAGCTATCAGCTACCAGCTAATAACTATCAGCAACAGTTATCAGCTATCAGCAACAGCTTAGCCAAATAGGCCCGAAATATTTATACCAAAATTAAAAAGATGATTTAAATTTACGAGGAATCAAAAGGTTTGGCCTTTTACACACTAAGCATAAAAAAAAATAGGGATAAGTACAAATAAGTACCCTGTAGTTTAAGCATTTTACCATTGAAGGCTTGTGGTTTTTTTTTTGTGATACTTCAGTACCATATGGTTTCATATTTATAGCACTTAAGTGATAAATTTTATTACAACTCATTATTTCTCTCTCCTCAAACATCCAAAAATTAAAATTTGAAAACAATTTGATAGAGGAAAAAAAAAAAGTCTATCCATGGTAATTTTAAGTGATAATAATAATAGAAATAATTAAAATAATTTTTTTCATATTTTAAAAAAAAAAAAAAGATTCTAAACATTATAGACAATGCTATTATTACTAAATCCTTATTAAAATTATAAGGATTTGATTAAAATTAAAAATCACACTTTTTAGATGCTGTAAGAGAGAGAAATTACAAGTTCTAATAAATTTTATCACCTAAATGCTACAAATATAAAAACACAAGGTACTAAAGCGTCACAAAAAAAACCACAAGCCCTCAATGGTAAAATACTTAAACCACAGGGTACTTATTTATACTTATCCCTAAAAAAATATTCTTACGAATAAAAACCCAATTAATGATTAAAAAGTAAAAATATTACAATAATAATTACTTTTATTTTAATGGTTGAATCTCATTATTTTATTAAATAAAATCTAAAAATGATAAATAAAAACCTTTAAAGCCCTTTAAAACCCTTTAAATTGTAATTAGGTTAGCTAGATTACTTTGTTCCATTCAATAAACTTTCAAAGGATTTGTTAATCGGAGAATTTATGAAAATTAGAAACTGAAATTTTCGGTTCGGTTTCTAAATTGTATTTTTCTTGTAGTGTGAACATGTTGGACCGGAACAAATTTGGCAATTATGGTATATAATTAAAGTAATGGAGGGTGATAGGTATCTCGGTCCGAGATTGTCTTGGACCGGAAAAATTACCAGTTTGGTCCCCCCATTTTACAGGGGCAGTATAACTAGGGGTTAAAATGTAATTTTACATTTAAAATTACCTTTTTGTCCCTAAAAATTTTTTTCTCCCCTTTACCAGCGGGGGACAAATTTGTAATTTGTCCCTCCCAGAGACACACTGTACATGTCTCTGCCCGAGACATGTACCTTTTCCCATAATTAAAGTGTTACAACCAATTATTACATGTATGATACACAGACTACTTTATATTTTATCAATAAAAATATACTACATTAAATGGGAAATATAGTGCCCATTACTCTACATTTTGAGTGGCTTCCATGCTCCAGCTTGCACTAATATGTGAGTAATTTGTGACAACCTTTTTATACAGAGAACAAATAAAAAGGGAAATAGCATCCCCTTGTCGTATCCCTCATGTGGGCTTGAAAGCATTAAGCTTCACTCCATTCTATAAGATGGATATAGTTACAGTTGTGACACAATTCATGATGCTCCTTACTAAAGCTTCATTTAACCTGATATCCTCCATTGTGCTTTTGATGAAATTCTAAGATAAGCGGTCATAAGCCTTTTCAAGATCTATTTTTATAGCCATAAAAGCAGTACCCCTTCTTTATTTTTTTATGGAGTGTAGATCCTCTTGGTAAAGGGTAATGTTATTTGTAATTTGTCTCCCCGACACAAAGCTACTCTGGTTAGGTGCAACTAATATAGGCATAATCTTCTTCAAACAATTGGTAACAAGCTTATGGATAGCTTTGTAGGCAACATTACACAAGCTAATTGATCTGAACTGTTGAATTTTTATTGGATTTTTTACTTTCGAGATGAGCACCATATGAGTATCATTCAGGTGTGGAGGAATTAAGCTCACCTGTGGCATGAAATTTAAAAATCATATTGCAAAGGCTCTTTCCCATTATAGACCAATGTGTTTTATAGAAGCAGGCATGCAGTCCATTAGGTCCCGGTGCCTTGAAAGGGTGCATATCGAAAATTGTAGCTTTAATCTCCTCTTTAGACCATGACAAATGAAGTTTGTTCAACATATCAATAGGAGTTTGAGGGAAGCAACTAGTCGGCATTAGGATAGACCTTGAAGCACCATCATCATTATACATATTCATAAAATATGTTGAAATTCTGCTCACCCGTAATCCATTGCCCACTATCATTTTATAAAAAGGAAACCACACTACTACTTCTTTTCATAAGAGTAGAAAGATGGAAAAACTTTGTATTACGATCACCTAACCGAATCCACTATATTCTCTTGATTGTTAGAACTGTAGTAGCTCTTCCTGTTTTAACACGTTATCCAATTCTTGTCAAAGCTTCCTTTCTAACTTAATAATCCCTGGCTGTGGATTATTCAACATGTAACATTGAATTCCATTTAATCGAGGAAAGGCTTGTCGATTCCAATCCTGAATTCTACTTTGAATGTTCTGAATATTTTTCTTCATTTCAACATCAGCTTTCCAGTTCTAAACAATCATATTTGCAAAATCAGGGTAGGTTAACCAACATACCTAAAATCTAAATAACCTTTCCTTCAACGGTAGTTCATTGGGAAGACAATGAAGTAATAATGGACAATGATCAGAGTTTAGTTTAGCCAGGTGGTGCATCTCCTCTTTATCATACTTTAATCTCCACTCTGCATTGCATAAAACCCTATCTAGTCTCGCTATAAAATGTTTCAATAGAGTTCCTTTGACTCCAAGTATGGCTCTAGCCCTTATAACCAAAATCAATGAGGTTGTTTTCAAAAATCCAATTAGAGAAATCAGTTGTATGGGCTGAGTTAAAACTAGTTGTATTACTAATCTCATCTTGGGAAAGAATTGAATTAAAATCACCCATAACAACCCAAGGATCTGTCTCCCATATCATTTGCTGCGATAAATCACTCTATAGCCTTTTCTGAAGCTGAATATTAGGACTGCCATACATGATTGTCATCTTCTAAGCATTCCTATTTCCCCACTCTATACTTAAATGAATGAATTACGGATGTGTTATTTTAATGTCTACTTTACATTGTTGCTATTAAAGCATCCAAATGCCTCCACTAAACCCTACTGTCTCCACTCTTATCCACTCATTATATCCGAGCTTATGGCAAATTCTATTTGCTTACTTTCCATTTATTTGTAGTTCCAACAAGCCTAACACTCTAGGCTTATGAACTCTTATCAAATCCTTTAATGTGCAAAGGAATTCTTTAGACCCAGCACCTTGGCAATTCCAAACCATAACTGATATAATAATAACTAATAGAATGAAGGAAATAATAATTATTGTAGATCGCTTCATCGATAGAGCAATTTAAGAAAGGACTAATTATAATTGTCCTCTCTCAATAACCTACGTACTACCATATGCTCTGTAGCCATAGCTGTTTGGTGCCTCCTATCTAGTACCATCTTGCCCAAGTTGGACTTTCTAATATTTGCTGGATGGTTATTTTTAGTACTGGTAACATTATTCTGGGTTTTATTTATGTCAATCTCCTATGCCTTAACTATTCTTGAACTTACATATTGGGCCTCTTCCCCCTCCCTCATCCTCTCTCATTTAACCCCGACCCCCTTCCTTCCTTATACACCTCATTGACTTCCCAATTAAACTCTTTTTAATCATTCTTAAACTGAGAATTAGTTTCTAACTCATTATCAACCTCTAAAATTTCAAATCTTGACTAATTGAAGTGATACAAGGGTGTCTTAAAGTGTTTAGTAATGCATCAGGACAAAGAGTCAATTTCTCCAAATCTAACATATTTTTCTCTTATAATATGGATAAGAATGTTGGTATGTCACTTTCTCAGAAAGCTGGTATTCCCCTAGCAGATGATCTTGGCAAATACTTAGGAGTGCCATCAATTCATGGTAGGGTGGGAGTTATGACTCATAAGTAAATTTTAGAAAGAATTAAAACTAGGTTAGAAGGATAGCAAGACAAATATCTATCATTTATAGGGAGAGCAACTCTTGTGCAGTTAGGTCTTATAACTATTCCATTTTACACAATATAGATAGCATGCCTGCCGAAGGCGTTATGCTTGGAATTAGATAGAATTATCAGGAATTTTTTATGGAGTGGAACATAAGCTTCCAAATCAGTTCACCTGGTGAATTAGAGAATTATTACTAGTAGCAAGCAGAATAGGGCTCTTGGGTTACGCAGAATGCATAAAATGAACTTAGCTTTCTTAACTAAGATGGGTTAGAGGCTGTTAACGAAAAAAAAGTGGTGGGCTCAAGTGCTTTAATCCAAGTACATTTATGGAGATGTAAGTATTAAGAATTTCAAATCCAAACGGGGGGCTTCTAACCTATAGTAGGGAATTATGAAAGTTGTTCTTTATTTAGAAGAGGGGATGCGATCTCAGGCTATCAGTGGGAAGCATACATTATTTTGGCTAAATAAATGGCTCTTAAACACCCCACTTATTAATTTTATGATTGGAGAGTTAAGTTTTGTGGAGCAGTACTGATTGGTAGTAGATTATTAGATTTCAAGGCAGGGATGGGATTGGAGCAAACTAACAAACAATTTACCTCAAGAGGTGAAGGATCATTTATGTGTAATGATGCTTAGAGATGATTATGTAAATTTATGATACTTTGAAGTAGGGGTTAGATGCTAGGGGATAATTCTCCATTAAGTTGACATATAACATGATATATAAGTAAAAATCTGATCATAGTAATATTAAATGGAATATGATATGGAAATTGGAAGTTCCACAGCGTGTTTGAATGTTATTATGGTAGGTGGACAAAGGGAAAATTATATATAATAATGAACGATATGAGAGAGGGTTCATGTCGAACTCTTGTATTGTGTGTCGTAACAGTAGAGAGGATATAATGCACATTTTCAGAGATTGTCCTCAAGCCTAATAAATTTGGGGCTTCTTTCTATCTCCCAAGAATTTCAAAAGCAGCAACAATTTTCTCTAGTTCAATGGGTAAACCACAATATGACTGAGCAGGTCAATGCATTAGACTATGACAAATGGGGTTGCTTTTTTACAATGTAGTGTAGTGGCTGTGGTATTAGCATAATAATTTTATGTTTAATAGGATTGTGCTATCATTGAAGGAAAAAGGAAAATGGTTGAGGCATAACTTTGCTTAAATTGAGAATGCGTACAGGGTGCAAGAGCAACTTAATCCAGTAACGAAGAGTGATATAAATAAGGTTCTGCATTAGGAATGCCCACCAAATGATTGGGTTAAGTTGAATACTGATGGATGTAGTAAAGGGAATCTAAGAAAGGCAAAGAGAGGAGGACTCATCCGAGATGCAAATGGCATTTGGAAGGGAGGCTTCACTTTGTACACAGGGATTTACAATGCATTAGAGGCAGAGCTTTGGGCAGTTTTTCAGGGATTGAATCTAGTATGGAAAAAGGGTTATAGAAAAGTAAAGCTTGAGGTAGACTCAACTCTTGTCAAAGAGTGGTTGTCTGAAGATAATAAGTTTTACAGCAATCTAAGCTGGTTTATGTGTGTCATCAATTATTGGAGAGGGAATAGAGTGTTAAGATCAACCATATGTACAAGGAATGCAATCAAGCTGCAGATTTCCTTGGTAATGTTGGAGTGCAGCAAAATGAGGGGGCTGGCAGAGCATGTAATGCCTCCAGCTGATTTAGCAAACATTTTGCTAAGTGATCAGCTAGGTGTGCCTTGGGTTAGATGAATTTGTATTTAGTTTTGTGTCCTTTTGGGTTATAACCCTCCCTTGATTCAAAAAAATAAAAATAAAAATATACTGCATAAATTAAATATTATATTTGAATATTAATATGTTACAAACTTAACCATCAGTTATTAAATCGAGAGATAGGTAAATGTATTTCCAAAAAAAAAAACCAGAGAGAGAGAGAGCCAAGTGACTATGCTTGATAATTAACAAAATTTTATCCAAAAAAAAATAAAAAACAGGGAGAGAGGGAGGCAAGTGACTATGCTTTATAATTAATAGGGTTATTATATAATCCTACCATGAACTATAATCATTTTTCCCAATCTATCCAAATTTAAAAATTATGGCAAATTGGTATATAAACTTTTTGATTTGTTGCGAATCTATATACAGTCAAAATAGTGTGTGTTAGGTAAGTAGGTATGGTGTATGTTGTCAAATTTAACTTCTTTGTGAGCTGAGGTTCTCAGGGCTTACTATTTTTCTCGAACTTCAATTCTCTATACTAATGTCAGATTCTGTGCAAGTTATTTATGGCAAAGTTTCTTAAAAATGGTTCTTTTGATTAAACAAGGTTTATGCAGGAGCGTGGGCAATGGTCACTCTATTCAAATTTGGCATAATAATTAGGTTTTTAGTCTGCCTAGCCTTCAACCTTTAGTGCCCAAGATTCTACCTAACTTTATTGTGATTAGTGAATTTATTGATTCAAATCTTAAATACTAGAAGGTTGATAAAATTAAGCAAGTGTTTTTTAATTCTGAAGTTTCTAAAATTCTTCGACTTCTAATTAACTATTGGCTACCTGAGTATAAATGCTTTTAGTTTCATAGAAAAAATGGTCAATATAGTGTTAGATCGGGTTATTATATTACTCTGAAACTTCAAGCCCAAAATCGATGTGTCCCGTCAACATCTTCATCAAATGATCCTTTTTGGAAAGTGATCTAGTAGCTTGCTATCCAACCAAATATCAAAATTTTTCTTTAGAGAATGCTTAATAATATAATACCATGTTCTGAGGTCTTGCTTAATAGAGGCATTTTTGTATCAAATATGTGCTATTTTTATGGTTATGTTGATAAGACTCTTTTGCATGTGTTTAGAAACTGTTCTTGGACTAGAGCTATTTGGCTAACCTCAATTTTGTCTACAAGAGCATATTTTTTTCAGTAATAGACAATTATAGAATGGTTGAAAGCTATTTTTGCTTAGTTGGGGCATGAAAACTTCGAGTATCTAGTGTATATTTTGTGGTTTATTTGGTTTCAATATAACCAAGTTACTCATGGCTTAACCCTAGTTTCATCATAATAGGCTTGTGAAAGAGCTGAACAACAACTGTATCTTTACTAGTCATGTCAATCTCAGGTTATTCTTAAAGTGATAAACCTGTAAATTCATTTTCTAGATGGCACCTTCCTAGTTCTAACATATATAAGCTCAATATAGAGGCTTCCATTAATCATGATCTGTCCAATGTTGGTTTAGGGATTATTATTCTAAATAAACGAGGGCGGGTGATGTTTATTGCTAGTAAATGCGTCTCAGTTGGTTGGAGTCTTAAAAAAGCCAAAGCTCAAATTCTGGTGTATGGTATTCAAGTTGCTCTAAAAGCCAACCTTCATTGGCTTGAAGTAGAATCTGACTGTTTATCCTTGATTCATCATCCTTAACAAAACTATGGTGATATTGCGCCTCTCTGTTTGGTTCATAAAGATATCCTCTATATTGCCCAGGAGCTTTCTTATTTTTCTTTTTAGTTTATAAGTAGAGAATGTAGAGAATCTAATGTTTCAGCTCATGAGCTAGCCAAATTTTCTCTATATCATGCCCATGATTTTGTTTTGTTGGAAGATATTTCCTCGTGTATCTTCCATGCTCTTATGGATCATGTATCTTCTTTCTCTACTTAATATAAGCATTATTTTCCTTTTAAAAAAGTTCCTCCTACTCTTGTTTTTAGTATTTTATGAATCTAATTTTTATTACTTGCTTAAATATTGAGAATAATTATATTCTTAATAGAAAAATCATGTAAAGTAAAAATGTTTATTTAAAAAGTTTAAATTATTAATATAGTACAATTAATTAATTAATTAATAACCTAATTAAAAGATATGACCATGTTCCAACTGAATAATGATTTCTCATTCTAAAAAATAGCACATTTAAAATAATTTAATTATATTCAATTAATTAATTACTAATTTAACCTAATAAATTAAAGGTATAATATATACGCCAACCCCTAAATTTGATAGTTTTTACCATTTTGATACCTTTATTTACACATTTGCCATTTAAACACTCCAACTTACCTAAATCATAACTTATAAATCACTTTGTGCACTATTGACATGACACGTCATCATAATATAATGGTAAAGTGGTAAATTTATATAAGTAAAGAGGGCAAAGTGGTAAATTTATATAATTATAAGTGTTTATATAATAGGCTATAGACAAGTTGAGATGTTAATTTGGCAAAATTAGATTATATGTTTTTCTCTTCGTATTTTTGTGTATATTAGTACGGGCGGTATCTTACAACAAAATATATGATAATAAAAAATGTAACTTTAATTATAAATAAATTTCAATGATTATAATAAAATCGGTTAAATAAAAAAATTAAAATTTTAAAAAATTAGGTTTAATACTTGCAATTATCTTTGACGAAAAAAATAGAGTAGTGAATCAATTTAATTTAATTATAACATAAATTACAATAAATGAAATTATAAAATAAATAATCCAATAAATTTGGAAAAAAAAATGTATTTTAGCCCTTAATAAAGACTCACATTTTCCTCTTATTTAATTTTGGAACCAAATAACATAAATTTGATGGAAAAAATCAATAACAACATCGCTCAATTTGGCTCTCTTACAACCACCATATCCTTAACTTTCATCTCTCTTCTCTTTCTTTCCTATATAATTTATTTGCTTCTTCATGATGCAGTGTCTCTACCAGTCAAAGATGAGGATTTATTAAATGTTAGTCCATGTGATTGGAAAATTGTGTGGCTTGGATATGGATGTGGATTGGTAATTGGCTTTTCCATTGGATACACGATATTAGATTGGATGGGATACAAGTAGTTTACAAGTCATAGAAGACAAAAGAAAAAGCATAGGAGAAGATTCATTTAGCGCCAAGGGAATTAAAGAAGAAGCTGAAGTTGGAGCAAGTGATTGTGGTATTATAATTCATATATTTTTTCAAAATCTAGCTTTTAGCAATAAGCCTACTTTAGATTATTTGCATGTGCTTTTTATTAAGTATTTGTCATTTTCCTCATGGTTGATTTGTATAATTCCTTTTTGTGTAAAATATACCATATTAGACCTCATATTGGTTTATTTTATTTGTATAATCTTTCAATAGATTTGTTAGAGGTTTATTTGCTTTTAGAGTGTAAAATAGAAATACAAAGAGATGAGTTGAGGGAATTTATATATATAGTTACAGTTTTTTAATAGTAATTTATTCTTATTGTGTAAATTTTATTAAATTCCTAATTTCCTACCCAATTTTAAATTTCTAATATTGTAATTGTCATTCTTATACTTTATTATAACTTAATTAAGTTATTTATTTTATTTATTATGCATTATATTCAAGTTTGAATTTGTTTGAATATTATATTTTCAAGTTAAGTGTTGAGCCATTAAAACTTGAAGTTTTTAGTTCTATCTAAGTTTTTAGAATCTGTAATTGATTTTTATGAGTTTTAGCTATGACTTTGTAATAAAATTAGCTATTATTATTGCTTTTTTTCTTCCTGTGAAAGCTAACCAGCAGTTATTAGGTATGCCATTAATCAGTTATTTTATGGTTTTGCATATATATGGGCATTAATCAAACTCGAACTTTGTTAGAACCACAATGGATGAAATAAGCACACAAAAATAATCACAAATAATGGTAAATAATAAAAGTAGAGAAGTAGACACAAGAATTTACATGGAAAACCTTAAGACGGGGAAAAACCATAGGTAGAGGAGGAGTGATTTCACTATATTTGTAAAAGAGTGTACAAATAAGTGTTATAATGGTAAAAAATAAAGAATGAACCAGATGTCTTAACTCTAAAATTAATACAAGTCTATTTATAGTTTAAGTGAAGTGAAAATATGAAAAAATAACGTCTCCATTGATTAAAACCATTTTGTGCACTACACAGGCATGTTTCGGCCTGTGTGCGCATCTAAAGCGAAAACGGCTTCAAACATTTTTAGAACATGCCCATGTCATTTTTTGGTCAATATAATAGGTTTTAACACTATCACCAGTACACTCATGTCCTTGCCTATATTCATAACTAGGTAAAATGGCAGTATTCAACACACCCTGTAATATGTTCGTATCTTAGGCCATGTCTATCTCCAACGTGAATAACATGACTAAAAGTATCCAAAATGCGAAGCCAATGAGTCTCTAATTAAAATTAATGTCACAAACACAATAATCTTGATCTTGACGTGAATTCCCAAAGTATCAATTTAAAACTAAAAACATTCCACAATGCAAATAACAATATAATCCACTTCTTCCAACATGCCTCTATGGGTATAATTCAACGAGAATTAGAAATACTGAAGTCCAAGCAATGCATGAACTTGGATAAAGGAAGTGATTTAGTTATCATGTCAATGAAATTATTAAGAGTACTAACCTTCTCCACAACCATATCATCCCTTGCAACAACTTCTTGTATAAAGTGATAGCGAACATCATTGTGCTTAGTTCTCTCATGGAACATCTAGTCTTTAGCAAGATAAATAGCACTCTGAGTATCATAATACAATGCAATGAGCTTCAAATCATCATAAAACTCCCTAAATAGTCCCTTCAACCAAATGGCCTTTTTTACAGCTTCAGTAATGGCCATATACTCAGTCTCTGTAGTAGACAACACAACTAAAGTTTGTAATGTTACCTTCCAACTAATAGTACAACTACTAATGCTAAACATATAACCAGTCAATGATCTCTTTTTTTCAAGATCTCCATAAAATGTGAATCCACATAAGCAACAACCCCATCTTTATATTTTCCAAAATGTAAACACTCTCCCGAAGAGCCATACAGGTAGCGAAGGATCCATTGAACTGCTTTTCAATTATCTTTTTCTGAATTATCCATATATCTTCTAATTGAACTTTTGACATACAATAAATCCGGACGTATGCAAACTATAGCATATATAAGGGAATCAACCGTAGTAGAGTAAGGGACTCAAGATATGTACTATATCTCATCATCTAACTATGGACACAACATTGCTAAAAGCTTAAAATATGAAGCCAATGGAGTACTTACATGCTTACAATTATGCATTCTAAACCTTCGTAACATCTTTCCAATGTACCCCCTCTGACTATGATATAATGAAATAGCCTTTCTATCTCTCATAATCTTTATGCCAAAGATCTTTTTTACTTCATCCAAATTCTTCATCTTAAACTTGACATTGAACTGATCTTTGACTTTCCCAATCTTTCATTTATTTTTAGCTGCAATAAACATGTTATCAACATAGAGAAGAAGATACATAAAAGACCCATTACAATTCTTTTTAAAATATTATTATAGTTGCAACGCCTACACCTGTAAGAAGTCATGAAAGTATCAAACATCTTGTACTATTGCCTTGGAGATTGCTTCAATCTATAGAGAGATTTTTTCAATAAACACACATGGTCTTCCTTACTTAAAGCAACAAAACCCTCTAACTGTTGTATGTAGATGTCTTCCTTAAGCTCTCTACGTAAGAATCCTTTTTTGACATCCAACTGCTCTAACTCAAGATCATACCTAGCAACAATCCTAAGTAAAGCTCGAATAGAGCTATGTTTCACAATAGGAGAGAACATATCAGTGAAGTCCATACTGGGAATTTGACTATATCTCTTAGCAACAAGTCTCGTCTTGTATCTAGCATCATTAATATTCGAAGTATCTTCTTTTCTCTTGAACACCCACTTACACCAAACATCTTTCTTAGTTTTGGGTAACTTCAATAACTCCTATATGCCATTTTTGTATAGGGACTTCATCTCCTCATGCATGGCAATCAACTTTTCTGAATTCAAACTCACTAACACCATTAACTGCGATGTGGGTACCGACAACACGTCAGCATCCACGTCAACACATCAGCATCCATGTCAGCACATTAACAGTGTTAGTGAGTTTGACTCGAATTTACTAACAGCAGATATTATAAAGTACTGAAGTGTCACACAAAAATTATAAGGCCAAAATTGAAAAAGCACTAAAACATATGGTACTTTCTTTTGTTCTTATCACTTTTCTTTATTTAATTTATTTTTTTATTTTGAACATAGAATTTGATTTAACTCAAATGATATTAGAAAAATATATTTTTAGGCCAATAAGGAAATAGTCATCCTAAGATATAAGGTTCGAATCCTACTATTATTGATTTAAAAGATGAAAGTTGCCTCATAAGGTATAATTCATCAATGTTATATATATATATAGTAGCTTATACTTATGCTTTATAGCAACCCTTTACCTAACCTTCGACTTGAAACGATTTAATATAATAATTTGTCATGCCGTGTGGACTATATATATATAGTAGCTTACTAGCTTATGCTTGATAGCAACCCTTTACCTAACCGTGGACTTAAAACGATTTAATATAATAATTTGTCCTGCCGTGTGGACTATTTTCTTTCCCATAACTATCCATTTGTTCTCAAGTAGAATTTTCAAAAGTATTAATTAAAAAAATAATGATTTATATAGATGATAACTAAATATTATAGTTTCTTATAGTTTAATTTTTGAAATTTTAATTTCCTTTTTAATTATTTTATTTTAATTTATATATTGTAGAAAGTTATTTTAATATTTTTAACTAAATTTAGCAAAATTTAATTAAAATGTTATAATAGAAATGACTAGATTATATATTACATTTTCAGCTCGCAAGATTTATTAGTTTTATTTATTCTAAAATATAATTACAGATAAATTTTGTAAGATGAAAACATAACAGATGACCTAGCTAGCTGCTTCGATGATTACATTATCAAATTTAGCCAAAGAATATCAAAATACATTCTTATAAATGCAACTTAAAATAATATAATGAAAAAATAAATACATTTTTTTTTACCTAAATTACTAATGTTCAAAGTTTGCTAATTTCTAACTAATCCAATTCAATTCAGCCAAAACTACAATAACTATTTAAAGTGAATGCATACATTATGATTTAAATTTAAAACATCACTTAAATGATAACTAATAGCCTCATGTCAAAAAGTAATTGAAGTTTATTTCAAAAAAAAAAAAATTTATAAAAAATTCAAGTATGATGCAATCTTTATTTTATTTTTCATAAGGTTGCTATTATAAGATTTTTGTACATACAAAATCATTCAAATGTTTTATGACTTTTTCACAAATATCTCCGAAAATTCAACAGTTAGAACTTGTTATTTTTATTTTTTTAAACCTAGAATAGAAATTAAAAATCAAACCATTGGGTCCTTCATGGGTAGTTCATGAAGTAGCAAAATGTGTGAATATCAAATGTGGAGATCCATATTTAATCCCCCGCCTCTTTGGTTCTCTTACTTGTGATAGGAAATTAAACCACTATAACCTGTTAAAAAAAATTCAATCATTGGAAAATATTATTTTCAGATTCTATCATTTATCTACTCAATTTTGGCTCTATTTTAATTATCAAGTTTAGAAAAAGGGTATTACATTTCAAAAATATTAGGGTACTCTGGATCTTGACAATGAATACGTCTTCTCATTGTACCCCAAATATGGCTGCTAAACAGTAAAGAAAATTAATGTTTGAAATATTCAAACAACATTGCTCCAGACGATAGACACCT
>CATIWO010735842.1:0-16505 GCA_949673435.1 Macaranga tanarius | reverse complement strand
TATCTCTTTGTATTTGACTAGGATAATTAATAAGACTATAGATAGGATTAGTATAGCTAATTAATTAAATAGATATATTATCTATTTAATATTTATCCATGTAAATTATCTAGTAGATTAGTTTCCTATCTTTAGATGGTTTTGATTCCTAAGTCTTTAAGGAGTCATTTAGGTCATTATTTTAGGCTTATATATACATGTAATTTCGAATTTCAATTTAAGAATTGATTTTTAATTAATTGAAATTTTTGAATTTCCTTTGAGTTCTTGAGAGAGCTTAGTTTGATCTTTGCATCCTTAGGCGCCTTTGGTTGTGAAAATCGCTCCTTTGATAATTAAAGTTCCTAATTATAGATAATTAGAGGGTTCTAATTCATTGTTTAACCTAGATAGATCTTGGGCAAAGAAATCATTAGATTGATATAGTTCCTAGTTGTTAGATAACTAGAGGGTTGTATCAAACAATGCATATGAAAATACAGGTGTTACACCCTCTAAGGCTAACAAATAACCTTGAAACTCAGGGGCAATCATTTAAATCATCATAGGCTTAGATCATCCTTGTAACAGCCGTACCTTTAGATAGTATTAGTGATGTCAATGTTGATGCCGTGCTGCTAAAAATAAATAAATAAATAAAATTTTAAAAAATAAACTGAGAAATTGAAATATTAAAATGAGTAGGGACATGATAGGAAACTTTTGAATAGATGTACAATAATTTTATGGAAGATTGAAAAGAAATTGCATATTGTTGAAGAATATATCCCACATTGAAAAAGTATAAAGAGTTAAGAGTGGTTTATAAGTAGTGTAGATTGGGTTTTAATATAAGCCAATTATTTTTATATTACATGGGCTTGACCCCATTTATAAGTCCACACGTGAGTACGTAGGCCTACACTCTCCGGGCCGGTGGACTTGTTAATATGGTATCAGAGTGGTGATCCTAGGCTCGTATTTAAGACTTGGAGTTGGATGCGGCCCGTTTACGAATACTCAGTAAGTAAATCAAGAATTAAGAGCGGGGAATATGTATATATAGTTAATAATAATACATCTATTTATATCAATTTCTAATAAGCATAACTCATTTCCAAATCAATATACAAGCTTGGTCAAAATCACATATAGTAAAATCACATATACTTTTCAAGGAAATCAAATTCAAGAAGTTTCAGTTACACACTCAATATATAATTAATCATTTTTAGGTTTTTAGTGCTAACCCATCCAATATGTTAGTCCCATAAGATCATCCAACATGCTTAGGTGGTAACTCATCCAATATGTTACGCCCCTTAAGTGTTCGCAGGTCATACACATGTGCAGAGCTACCTCTAAAGGGTAAACCACCTGATTACATGCCCCAAAGGCATCAGTGTAATCAAGCACTATACCAAAGACAGTCAATTCATCATCAACAGTTTCATCATTTCATACATCGATCATAACATGAGTGTGTACCATTTTCATGTAGTAATACTTAACCACTTTTAATTGTCAATTCATATCTAAAACAAAATATACGTTCCCATCATTTAATAATAAAATAACATTCATAAATGGTTTTAGCAAAATAGAATCAATAACTATTTATGACAAATATATCATTTTCAAATAATAACTAAACTTTTAAGACATATATATATATATTTGCAATTATAACATTGTTAAATAGTGATCCACTAACCTGGCCAAAAATCCCAAGACCAAGTCCTATACACCAAAATTAGAAAGGCTCTAGAAAACACTATATAACCGAGCCTTGGTTTGATCCCTCCATAGAAACACATTTTACTCCACCATCTCCTATTACCAACAAAAAATCTCAAAGCTAAAAATAATTCCTAAACATAAGAATGGTTATGAAATGTTTATGCAATGCTCCATGATGTAAATTATGCAAATTATGAAATGATGTCTAAATGCAACAACTTTAATATGTAAATTAATTGGCTGCCTTAAAGACTGAATATTGACATCAAAATTTACTGGTACTTGAACAACATATTAGAGTAAATTCATTCTAAGAATCAGGTCAAAATTCCAAGTTTAAGGTGTAACACCTGCCCTTTTTACTTATGTCATTATGACATAGTTATTGCCTTTAGTGTATATTAGATAGTGGATAATATTTAAGTTTGAGAGTGGGTAGGAAGTGTAGAAGGACTAGATTGTAAGGACTTGGTTGAACAATTATGAGTTAAGGGACTAGTTAGGAAGAAGAGTGTTTTATTAAGGACCAAAGTGGATATTTGGTAAATAAATATCATAATCTTTGGCTTATCTTCTTCAGCTCCTACGTGGGTATGCATGTATGTGTATTTGTGTGTGTGTTGAGTTGTGTTGAAAAAGAAAAGAGTTGTACCAAACATTTTTTTTGAAAGAGCCAAGGGTTTTGGTGAGAGAGAGAGAGATTTTGGCTGAGGATTAGTTGGAATAAGCAACCTCCTAAGTGCAAGAACATCAATTGATAAGATAATTATGTTTTTGGTTGAGTCTTGAGGAAATTTTAGCCTCTATAATTTAGCCATATCTAGAGCTATACAGGTCTGATTTGAGTGACATTGGACTCATTGGAAACTTCAGAGAGTCCTTTTCAAGTTTGATGTTTTGAGTTTTGTTTGGATTCGTTGTTAGAAGGGTCTAATAGAGTCAAACATTTCAGTACTCATAGAATGCTCTATTTTGGGGTGAATGGATTTTAAAATCCATAAGTAATTCTACACTTGTCCAAATTGAGTAATTCCAATTGGAATTTGAAGTAGATGTGTAACTCTAGCTCCAGTAGTAATTTGGAGATTTTTGGACTAGTGTGTGTGTCTTGAGGTCTATTTGAGTTAAGAGCATTTTATTGCCTTTTTATGAATTAAGGGTGAATTGCTATGGTTAATTGTTGGTATGGGTATGTGATGATGTATAGGAGTTGGAAGAGGAGAAGGAGGCCCTACTCAATAGGAGGGTTTTGCTTAAGAAGGAGTTGAAGTTTTTAGGTAAGTAATTGTTAATTTAATGCTTACGTACAGTAATTCTCTTGTAACTATAATTGCTTGTCTATGCTTAACGTGTGAATGCCAAATATATAATGGCAAGAGTGAGCATGAATATGTGATATTATATATATATAAAAAAACATAATGGTTATATGTTGAAATATGGAAATCACTTGAGGTGGTATAGTGTGAATATGAAATGCATGCATATGGCATAATGTGAGGAATATGTATGTGTGGAGTTTGAGCTCCATGATCTGATATTGAAAGGGGGTAGAGAGTCTCAGATGTGGCCATTCGAGTGGTAATTATATAAATGCACATACGTATGAGATTGAGATTAAAAGGGGTAGAGAATCTCAGGAATGGTCACAGATATATGAAAAATAAAAGAAAGAAAAGAAAAGCTAATGTGAGCTTGTGCATAACGTGTGAGATCAACTAACAAGCATATTCACGCATTGTTGCATTATGTATGTACATAAAGTGTTGGATGTGGTTATTTGTAAAGATTAATGAATTATGAATGTGATGAATGATGGGGTGTAGATTTTATGTTATAAACCTCATGTATCTATGATAGCACTGGCTAGATTGTTGTATAAGTTATGGTATTATGTATGGATGTTGAATTGCTTGATTTATAGTAGAAGTGTGTTATCAGGTGAGCAACACGGGTAGAGACACGGGCATGTCTCGAACCGTGTTGCATGACACGACTTGTTTGATTAGGACATGACCGTGTTTGAATGTGTAATTTTTGGCAAAGAAATACACGGACAAAGACACGGGCGTGTCCTTGGCCTTGTATACATGGTGAATTATTGGCAGAGAAATACACGGGTAGAGACACGACAAGTCCTTGACCGTGTTTGTTTATGATAATTTTGGCAGTGAGATACACGGGTTGGAACACGGCCGTGTAGTCTATTTTCATTTATTTATTTTATTTATTTCTCTTAGTTAGATCTTGAGAAGAACTATATGTAACCTTATATTGATAATTGTTTATTGAGTGGCAAGCTCATTCCTTTGCAATTGTGGTTTTTTAGATTAGCTAGCCTAGCTTGAAGTACTTGTCTTGGGGCAAAGCTTAAAGCTTGAATTAGTTGTGTACTTAGGTGGGACTACAACGTGCTTGATGTTGATAACTCCATCCACATGATCATCCATATATTGGCATTTTGTATTTTATAACAAGTTTATGTTATTTTCAAATACATATGTAATCTTTATGTATATTGTACATAAAAAAATTTTTGCTACTCATTTTCTTATTAAATTATTCTGGACACGTGTATGTGGTACCTGGAGGGTGCTACATTAAGTGGTATTAGAGTGGGAATTAGATTCCCTTGGGATATGGTACTTGAGTGCATTCATAACATTTCATGTATAAGTTATAAAAATCATATAGTTGATGTGTGTTGCATATCTTAGGATGGATGAATGTAAAGCACATCATGTTGACCTCGAAGAGTCGTCAGAGTTAGTTCATGGCCCTGGCCCTGAATAAGCTCAACCTCAACCACAAGTTCCACCTGCTGTATATCCTTTTATATAGGAGTTTACACAGATGATGAGGAATATAGGTTAACCACCAGCACCAGTAGGGAATGTGGTAGATGAGACCTATGAAAAGATAAGAAAACAAGGTGCAAAAGCCTTTGTAGGTACCACTAACCCTGCTATAACTGAAGAATGGTTGAGGAGCACTGAAAGGATCATTGATAGATTTGAGTGCACCTCTGAAAAGAAGGTGAGCTATGCTGCTTCCCTATTCGAGCAAAATGCTATTGATTGGTGGGAACAAATATCAGGAAGTAAGAATGTGCCCATGATACTGACTTGGGAAGAATTTTTGAGAGAGTTTGCAGAAAAATCCACACCGGCGGTGTACTGGGATAGGAAAAAGATTGAGTTTCTTGAGTTGAAACAGAATGATCTCTCCGTTGCTGATTATGAGGTACAATTTGTGAGATTATCGAAGTATGCTCCAGAAGAAGTTGCCACCGATGTGTTGAAAAGGAATAAGTTTGAGAGAGGTTTAAATCTTGAAATTCATGAGAAAATGGCCATTAAACCTCTAACATACAGAGAAGTGTTAGAAACTGTTGTGAGAGCTGAAGAGATGATTATTGAAAGAAATGAAGTAGAAGCCAAAAAGAAGAAGACTATTAGTTTATTATCTGATCTAACTCGAACTAGTAGAAGTTCATCTATTAGAGACTCCAATTTCCAACGAGGCAATTTTACAGGGAGGAGCATGGGTCGATCAAGTCAGTCAAGGGGAGGATCATTTGGTAGAAGCTTTGGGAGGTTCGATAATCAAAGGGGGCAGAGTAGATCGATGAGTAGTTCATCAACTCCCATGTGCAACATATGTGGAAAATATCATTTGGGTGAATGATGGAATGCAAGACCAGGTGTGTGCTATCATTGTGGTCAACCGGGCTACTTTATTAGGAATTGTCCAGAAAGAAGAAGTGGAGAAGGATCTCAAATGATGATACAAAGCAGTGCCGGGAAAAATGTATCTGTGATCGGTCGAGGTGGTAGAGGAAGTAGAACTAGCACTTCGAGTCAAACAGGATCTGCTAAAAATGCTGGACCATCTCAGGGCTAAGCAAGGGTTTATGCCATCACTAGGCAAGAAGCTCTTGCAGCTCCAGACGTGGCCACCGGTATATTTTCTATCCTTGACCATGATGCCTTTGTTTTAATAGACCTAGGATCTACTTATTCATTTGTGTCCCATGAGTTTGAATTGAGGGTGAATGGTAAGGTTAAACCATTAGAACATAGTTTGTGTGTCCTTATGCCTACTGGGGTTATTGTGGTAGTGAATTCAATTATGAGAGCATGTCCTATACTAGTAGGTGGTGAGATTCTAAATGCTGATTTAATAGTGATCAAACTAGATGAATTTGATGTTATTTTAGGAATGGATTGGTTAGCTAAAAACCATGCCATTGTGGATTGTTATACTAAGGAGGTGGTTATAGATCTAGTGGGGAAAAAGATAGTATCAGTGGGAGAGAGAAAAGTTGTGCCTTTTTATTTAATTTCGACAATGACAGCATTCCATTTGATTAGAGAAGGGTGTGAAGCTTACTTGGCAAATGTTATAGATATAATCCAAGTTAGTCCAGGGATAAAAGAGGTACCAGTGGTTAGAGATTTTCCTGATGTGTTTTAGATGAATTGCCAGGATTACCACCATATCGGGAAGTTGATTTTGAGATTGAGACGGTTTCAGGATCGACACTGATATCTATTGCTCCTTATAGAATGGCACCGACGGAGTTGAAAGAATTGAAAAAGCAACTATAAGAGTTGTTAGAAAAGGATTTTATCCGACCAAGCATATCACCTTGGGGAGCTCCAGTTTTGTTTGTTAAAAAGAAAGATGGTAGTATGTGTTTGTGCATAGATTATCGGTAACTAAACAGAATCACGGTGAAGAACAATTATCCATTGCCGAGGATTGATGATTTGCTTGATCAGTTGAAAGATGCCACAGTGTTTTCAAAAATAGATTTAAGATCGGGCTATGGGAAACTATGAGTGGCCGATTCTTCTATTCTAAAGACTGCATTCAGGACTAGATACGAGCATTACGAGTTCTTGGTGATGCCTTTTGGATTGACAAATGCACCGATAGCATTCATGTCATTTATGAACAAGACATTTCAACAGTATCTAAATCTGTTTGTGATTGTCTTCATTGACGACATTCTCATCTATTCCTCGAGTAAGGAAGTGCATGAATAGCATATTCGAATAGTTTTACAGATATTGAGCGTTCAACAGTTGTATGCTAAATTTAGCAAATATGAGTTTTGGATGGAAGAAATCGCTTTTCTTGGACATATTGTATCGAGAGAAGGAGTAAAACCGGATCCGTCAAAGATTAAAGCAATTATGGAGTAGGAGGCACCTAGAAATATGACTGAAATTCAAAGTTTTTTGGGTTTGGCCGGATATTATAGAAGATTTGTTCAAGATTTTTCTATTGTTGCAAGGCCATTGACGAATTTATTGAAGACGAATGTGCAATTATGGTGGACCGAGACATGTCAAAGAAGCTTTGAAAAGTTAAAAGAAGCTCTTACCACTACACCAGTGCTTGCATTACCAACTGGAGATGGAGGATTTGTTGTGTCTCCGGATGCCTCAGGACAAGGTCTAGGATGTGTTCTTATGCAAAATAGGAAGGTGATCGCATATACTTCAAGGCAATTATGAACTCATGAAGTTAATTACCCTACCCATGACTTGGAGTTAGTTGCCATTGTCCATGCATTGAAGATTTGGAGACATTACTTATATGGAGAAACTTTTGCTATCTATACTGATCATAAAAGTTTGAAGTACATCTCCACATAGAAAGAGTTGAATTTGAGGCAACGAAGATGGATGGAGTTATTAAAAGACTATGACTACACTATTGAGTACCATCCGGGTAAAGCAAATGTGGTAGCTGATGCTTTAAGTCGCAAAACAGTGGATTTGTCTGCTGGAACAGTTTGTTATGAAAAAGAAAATCTCGTGGCATTGCGGGCATTAAATATTAATCTGGATGTTGGGGAAAATCAGCTGTTAGCTACTTTGCAAATGAAACCATCATTGGTGGATCAAATAGGGAAAGTTCAAATAGAAGATGCCTACTTGAAAAGAATAAGAGAAAAAGTAGGAATGGGAGCAAATACACAGTTTACAATTAGAGAGGATGGCATATTAGTGATCGGCAACCGAGTATGTGTTCCAGAAGAGGGAGAATTGAGAAGACAAATTATAGAGAAAGCACACACTGCTCCATTTGTGATGCATCCCGGAAGCACGAAAATGTACCGAGATTTAAAGTCTTTTTATTAGTGGTCGACAATGAAGAAAGATGTGGCTAAATATGTGTCAAAATGCTTGACGTGTCAACAAGTCAAAGCTGAGCATCAAACACCTGCAGGGAAATTGCAACCATTAAAGATATCGAAATGGAAATGGGAGTGAATAATGATGGATTTTGTGATTGGACTGCCACGAACATTTCGAAAACATGATGCGGTTTGGGTGATAGTTGACTGACTTACCAAATTTGCATACTTTTTGCCTATACAACAGATGGATTCTTTAGACAAGCTAGCTGCTTTATATGTATCCGAGATTGTGAAGTTGCATGGAGTGCTATTGTCCATCGTATCGGACAAAGATCCACGGTTCACATCATATTTTTGGGGAAGCCTACAAGAAGCATTGGGTACTAAATTACATTTTAGTAATGCTTTTCATCCTCAAACAGATGGGCAATCGGAGAGGACGATTCAGACTTTGGAAGATATGATGAGAGCTTGTATTATGGAGTTTAAAGGCAACTGGGATGATCACTTGCTATTGCTAGAATTTACATACAATAATAGTTTTTATTCTAGTATTAGCATGGCACCTTATGAAGCTCTCTACGGAAGGAAATGTAGAAGTCCAATTTGTTGGGATGTTGAAGGCTTGAGACAAATTAAAGGACCGGACTTGATATAAGAAACTATGGAAAAAGTTCAAGTTATCAAGAAATGCTTGAAAGCGGCTCAAGATCACCAAAAGAGTTATGCAGATAAACATCACCGAGAAATGGAGTATAATGTCGGGTAGAAGGTTTTTTGAAAGTATTGCCATGGAAGGGAATTCTATAGTTTGGCAAGCATGGGAAATTGAGTCTAAGATATGTTGGACCATATGAAATCCTTGAGAGGATTGGACCATTAGCTTATAGATTGGCTCTTCCAAGGGAATTATCATCTATTCATGATGTATTCCATGTGTCGATGCTACGGCGATACCGATCAGACCCGAGTCACATCATACAAGAGCCTGAGATAGAAATCTCTGAGAAGTTAACCTATGTGGAAGAACCAATTGAAATTCTTGACTGGAAAGTGAAGCAATTAAGAAATAAGGCGATTCCGATAGTGAAAGTGAAGTGGAGCCACCATTCTCTGAAAGAAGCCACATGAAAAGTGGAAGAACATATGAAACATAAGTATCCTCACTTGTTTTTCGAAGATGGTGAGTAGTTTAATTTTGAGGGTGAAATTCTTTTAAGGGGGGAAGAAATATAACACCCGCCCTTTTTACTTATGTCATTATGACATAGTTATTGCCTTTAGTGCATATTAGATAGTGGATAATATTTAAGTTTGAGATTGGGTAGGAAGTGTAGAAGGACTAGATTGTAAGGACTTGGTTGAACAATTATGAGTTAAGGGACTAGTTGGGAAGAAGAGTGTTTCATTAAGGATAAAAGTGGATATTTGGCAAATAAATATCACAATCTTTGGCTTATCTTCTTCAGATCCTACATGGGTATGCACGTATGTGTATTTGTGTGTGTGTTGAGTTGTGTTGAAAAAGAAAAGAGTTGCACCAAACATTTCTTTGAAAGAGCCAAGGGTTTTGGTGAGAGAGAGAGAGAGATTTTGGATGAGGATTAGCTGGAATTAGCAACCTTCTAAGTGCAAGAACATCAGTTGGTAAGATAATTATGTTTTTGGTTGAGTTTAGTTTAGTTTTGAGTTGTTTAATTTCATGCTCTGTTCTTGAGGAAATTTTAGCCTCTATAATTTGGCCATATCTAGAGCTATATAGCTCTGATTTGAGTAAGGTTAGACTCTTTAAAAACTTCAAAGAGTCCTTTTTAAGTTTGGTGTTTTGAGTTTTGTTTGGATTCATTGTTAGAAGGGTCTAATAGAGTCAAACATTTCAGTACTCACAGAATGCTCTGTTTTAGGGTGAATGGATTTTAAAATCCATAAGTAATTCCACACTTGTCCAAATTGAGTAATTCTAATTGGAATTTGAAGTAGATATATAACCCTAGCTCTAGTAGTAATTTGGGGGTTCTTAGACTAGTGTGTGTGTCTTGAGGTCTATTTGAGTTAAGAGTATTTTATTGCCTTTTTATAAATTATGGGTGAATTGCTATGGTTAATTGTTGGTATAGGTATGTAATGATGTATAGGAGTTGGAAGAGGAGAAGGAGGCCCTGCTCAATAGAAGGGTTTTGCTTAAGAAGGAGTTGAAGTTTTTAGGTAAGTAATTATTAATTCAATGCTTACATACAACAATTCTCTTATAACTATAATTGCTTGTCTATGCTTGATGTATGAATGCCAAATATATGATAGCAAGAGTTAGTATGAATATGTGATATTGTATATATATAGAAAAAAATATAATGGTTATATGTTGAAATATAGAAATCACTTGAGGTGGTATAGTGTGAATATGAAATGCATGCATATGGCATAATGTAAGGAATAAGTATGTGTGGAGTTTGAGCTCTACGATCTGAGATTGAAAGGGGTAGAGAGTCTCAGATGTGGCAATTCGAGTGGTAATTATATAAATGCACATACGTATGAGATTGAGATTGAAAGGGGTAGAGAATCTCAGGAATGGCCACGGATATATAAAAAATAAAAGAAAGAAAAGAAAAGCTAATGTGAGCTTGTGCATAACGTGTGAGATCAACTAACAAGCATATTCACGCATTGTTGCATTATGTATGTATATAAAGTGTTAGATGTGGTTATTTGTAAAGATTGATGAATTGTGAATGTGATGAATGATAGGGTGTAGATTTTGAGTTATAAACCCCATGTATCTATAATAGCACTGGCTAGATTGTTGAGCTCTACGATCTGAGATGTTGAATGTATATAAAGTGTTAGATATGGTATTATGTATGGATGTTGAATTGCTTGATTTATAGTAGAAGTGTGTTATCAGGTGAGCAACACAGGTAGAGACACAGGCGTGTCTCGAATCGTGTTACAAGACACGGCTTATTTGATTGAATGTGTAATTTTTAGCAGAGAAATACACACAGGCATGTCCTTAGCCGTGTATACATGGTGAATTATTAGCAGAGAAATACACGGGCAGAGACACGGCAAGTCCTTGTTCATGTTTGTTTATGATAATTTTGGCAGTGAGATACACGAGTTGGAACACGGCCATGTTCCAGGCCATATAGTCCATTTTCATTTATTTTTTATTTATTTCTCTTAATTAGTTCTTGAGAAGAACTATATATAACCTTGTATTGATAATTACTTATTGAGTCACAAGCTCATTCCTTTGCAATTATGGTTTTTTAGGTTAGTTAGCCTAGCTTGAAGTACTTGTCTTGGGGCAAAGCTTAAAGCTTGGATTAGTTGTGTACTCAGGTGGGACTACAACGTGCTTGATGTTGATAACTCCATCCACAAGATCATCCATATGTTGGCATTTTATATTTTATAACAAGTTAATATTATTTTCAAATACATATGTAATCTTTATGTATATTGTACAAACTAGTACTTTTATATATAAGTATATTTGCATAAAAAAAATTTTGCTACTCATTTTCTTATTAAATTATTCTGGATACGTGTATGTGGTACCTGGAGGGTACTATATAAGAACCTTAAAAGCCTAAATTTTAGAACCTAATTCTGCGGAATTTGTTGACTTCAATAGTTTCAGAAATCAGTGTATTTGACAAGCTAAATAATCTCAGTTTATCAAAAAATTTTACCACATGATTAACAAGATATAAATTATTTGCATACCAAAAACGAGATTAAAATGATAGCTTTAAAGGTCTGAAATTATTAAGGAATAGAACTAGCTCTATATGCAATATACAGTGATTTGCATCAGTAGTAATAACTTTAATTCCAAAGCAATATTTACTCACTACTTTGATGAATTAGATAGTTTGTACTTAAAATATAAGAAAATTTACAAGAAACAAAAACTTTTGATAAAATCAAGGGTTTAACTATAACACAATCATACAAATCACATGCATATGCTATAATACAAAAAAATAAAGGATTTTACTAACCTTATTCTACATGAAAGATGAATTGAAGCTTATTGATTTCAGTAGCCCTAATACCCGTTTTCCCCAATTTTGATCTTTAATTAATAAGTGGTATGATGATTCAAGATTTAGTGTGGTTAATTTAAGATGGGTGTTGTGTTTTTGGTTGGGATTTTGGGATTAGAAGGTTAGAATTAGGTTTTTCTTCTTCTCCCCTAATTTTTCTTTTTCTTCTTACATTTTTTAGGTTTTGAGTGGAGAGAGATTGTTTATTTTTTATTTTTTTCTAGCATTAAGGTCATATGATTTTGGAAAAGTTCCACTTTAAACCCACCATTTGATGACAAATTTCCATTAACCATCATATATATATGTACATGACACTTGTACCCTTTATTTAATTTAATTAATAATTATAAAATAAAATGTTAGGTATATGAAAAATTCAATGCATATATGTTATATGGATGCAAATGTCACAATTCTCCCCCTCTTAAGAAATTTTGTCCTCAAAATTTACACACCTAAGACTTCAAACAAGTGAGGGTATTGATCTCTCATGTCTTCCTCACGTTCCTATGTTGCTTCCTTCCTTGAGTGATTACCTCATAACACCTTAACTAGAGAAATTATCTTATTCCTCAAAACTCTTTCTTCTCTTGCAAGGATGGCAATTGGTTCTTCCTCATAAGGTAAGTCATCCTTCAATTCTATTGGTTGTACTTGCAAAATATGGGATGAATCACTTCAATACTTCCTTAGCATAGAAACATGAAAAACATCATAAATTTGAGATAGTTTCAATGGTAATTGCTAATCTATAGGCTACTAGTCCAATTCTTTCCACAATTTTATAGGGGCCAATGAATCTTGGACTCAGCTTTCTATGTTTCCTAAATCTCATTACACCCTTCCATAGAGAAATCTTGAGAAATACCTTACCCTCGACTTCATATTCAATCTTTTTTTGAGATCTGTATAGCTCTTTTGTCTATCTTGTGTTGTTTTCAACTTACTTTTAATAACTTCTATCTTCTCTGGTCACTTGAACAATTTTCGAACCCACCAGCTTCATTTCTCCTACTTCACTCTAACATATAGGAGTTCTACATTTCCGACCATACAATGCTTCATATGGAGTCATATCCAAACTGGAATGGAAACTATTATCATAAGTAAACTCCATTAAAGGTATATAATTATCCCAACTACCTATGAATTCCATTACACATGCACGAAGCATATCCTTCAATGTCTGAATAGTACGTTCTAACTAGCCATCTGTCTGTGGATGAAAAGCAGTACTAAATTAGAGTTTAGTACCCAAGGCATAATAAAGACTAGGCCAAAATCTAGAGGTAAATCTCGGGTTCTGATCAGAAATGATAGATAAGGGTACACCATGCAATCTTACCATTTCTTTAATATACAACTCTGCTAATTTCTCGAGTGAAAAGCTCACTTTGATGGGTAGAAAATGAGCTGATTTTGTCAATTTATCAATGATCACCGAAATAGCATCATTTCCTTACTGAGTACGAGTTAATCCTATCACAAAATCCATTACAATGTGTTCCTATTTCCACTATGGAATAGGGAGAGGTTGTAAAGTACCCGTAGGGTGTTGATGTTCTACTTTCACCTGTTGACATACCAAACATCTAGCAACAAAATCTACAATGTCCTTCTTCATTCTAATCCACCAATAGTTCTCTCCTAGAGTTTTGTACATCTTTGTGCTCAATGGATGCATTGAATAGGCAAAACAATGAGCTTCTTCCATAATTCCCCATTTAAAGACTTCCACATTAGGTATATAAAGCCTGCCTCTAAGCATAAGGATACCATCTTCAGAAATGGAAAAGTCTGTCTGGACATTACTTTTCACTTCTTTTATAATCTTCTTAATCTGATCATCTTATTTTTTAGCCTTCTTAACTCGATCTACAATATTGGTCGGACCTTTAAAGTGGCTAACAGTGCTCTACAACTATCACGTGCCAACTCCACATTCAAAGCACGAAGGTCAAAAAGTAGTGGAAGCATAATAGTTTTAATATGAGATTGAGAACTGAAGGATTTACGACTGAGGGCATCTACTACTACATTTGCCTTACCTAGATGATATTCAATAGTAAGGTCATAATCCTAGAGTAACTCTACCTGTCCCCGTTGTCTGAGATCTAAATCCTTATAACTAAAGATATATTTCAGACTTTTATAATCTGTAAAAATTTAACATGTCACTCTATACAAGTAATGCCCCAAATTTTCAAAGCAAACACAACTACTGCAAGTTCTAAATCATGTGTAGAGTAGTTAAGTTCATGAGGGCATAATTGCTTTAAAGCATAGGCAATCACTTTACCTCGTTGCATAAGTACACACCCCAATCCATTTCTAGATGTATCACTATATACAATATATCCACAATCTTCTTATGGAAGTGTCAAAACTGGAGATGAGATCAAATATGTCTTTAATGTGTCAAAACTTCCTTGACATTCATCAATCCATACAAATGGCACATTTTTACGAAGTAACTTAGTCAACAGTGAGACAATAATGGAGAAATTCTGCATAAATTGCCTATAATATCTTGCTAAACCAAGAAAACTCCATACTTCATCTATAGTTTTAGCAGATTCCCACTTCACTATTGCTTTTACCTTAATAGGGTCAATAAACACTCCTTCAACTAAAATAACATGCCCTAGAAAAACTACTCGATCAAGCTAAAATTCACATTTACTGATTTTGGCATATAATTTCTTTTCCCTCAAGGTCTGTAATACATGTCTCAAATGTTCATCATGTTCTTCTTGACTATTGGAATAAACTTGGATATCATCGATAAAAAGAATCATAAATTGATCTAAAAAGTGCTTGAATACCCTCTACATCAAATCCGTAAATGATGTTGGTGCATTAGTTAACCTAAATGGCATCACTAGGAACTTGTAATGACTATATCAGGTCCTAAAAGTAGTCTTTGGTACATCTACTTCCTTTATCTTCAATTAGTGATACTCTGACCTCAAGTCTATTTTAAAAAATAACTTAGCACCGCATAACTGATTAAATAAATCATCTATACGAGGTAATGGATATTTATTATGTATTGTTATCTTGTTTAATTGCCGATAATCAATATACAACCGTATTGTACTATCTTTCTTCTTTATAAATAAGACTGGTGCTCCCTACGGTAATACACTAGGTCAGATGTAACTCTTGTTAAGTAATTCTTGTAATTATACCTTCAATTCCTTTAGTTCAGCTGGCGCCATTCTATATGGTGCTTGTGAAATAGGAGCTATTCCAGGTTTCACATCGATAAAAATTCAATTTCTCGATCAGGAGGCAATCCAAGAAGCTCTTCTGGAAATACGTCTGTAAATTCCCTTACAACCATTTGGCTTCAGCCCTTCTTTTCCTTTATCCATTGTATATGCAAGATAAGTTTGACATCCTTTCTTAATCAACTTTTTAGCTCTAGCAGCTAAGATGATACAAGTAGGTGATGTATAACATTCTCCTTTAAAAGTGAAATTTTATGCCAGGGTGGATTGAATAACACAAAACTTCTTTTAATAATCCACTGTGGCTTGATAGCAGGACAATGCATCCATGCCTAAAATAATGTCAAACACTTGCAAATGTATAGGTACCAAGTTTACATATAGCACCCCATTTCCAATTTTCAACTCACACCCCTTATAAATATGATTTCACACAACAGTTTCCCCAATAGATATATCCACAACCAAACTCTCACTCATCCTACTAGGTCCTTTCTCACTATTTATAAAAAATAAAGATGAAATGAATGAATGTATAGAGCCAAGATCAATTAAACAGTACACGGGGCGGAGGATTCCTATCTAGTCAGCCAACATCCTGAAGCCCAATAAGTCTAGCACTTTAACCTTGACCTTAACCATATCCATGGCCTCGGCTTCTACCCCTACCACCTTCACACGTAGTGGCATGATCCTAGGATAGTAAATTAAACAGAACAAGTCAAAGATTGCAAGTCAAACACATATTTACAAAATTTAAAACCTGCTCTGATACCAAACTGTAACACCCCGAACCAAAAAATATACCTCCACACCACAATATTGCACAAATAAAGATAATAAGCGTTCTGGGCAGTTATAAAGATTCAACTCTATAAGTTTACATTAAGGAATCAACACATATGCATTAGCTAACTACTTATCTATCCATAATAACATATATATATATATATATATATATATATATATATATATATATATATATATACACACACATAAAGATGTGCCCATGATCATAAAACTATACATCCAATTTATTACAAAGTCTAACATAATAAAAGAGACTATATTGTTGGCTCGACCTTGGCTCTAGTCGTAGAAGAGTGCTAAACACTGCTCAACCAACTAAGGATTCACTCCCAAAGTAGAAAAACTCTACGAATTTCAATAATATAGAGGGATGAGTATGACTACTCAGTGAGTAAATCAAGAATTAAGCATGGGGAACATGTATACATAATTAATAATAATACATCTATTTATATCAATTTCCAATAAGCATAAGTCATTTCCAAATCAATATACAAGCTTGGTCAAAATCACATATACTTTTCAAGGAAA
>CATIWO010735750.1:0-10007 GCA_949673435.1 Macaranga tanarius | reverse complement strand
AAAAAATTACCGTTTTTATCTCTTGATGATAAAAGGACATAAAATTGAAGGGCTTGTTTGTAATTTATCACAAGACGAAACATGTGCATGCTTGTTTTAATAATAGAAATTAAACCAACCTAATATTGACTGCAAGTGCAACCATTCATTTTACTCATAAAATACCATAAGTTACTACAGGTTCACCGTAATTAGAAGTTGATACATATCATAATCATAATAGTAATAACGAAATTCATATAGTCCTAATCAGTTGATTTAATTTTTCAGTTAACACGACGACAATTTTTTCTAACTTCGCCACTAAAACCAGTGAGAGGATTAATGTTTCCCATCTTGATCATTGACTTGGCAAATTGATCAAAGAAAAGAGCCTCATCCTCAGCATAATTCTTGACCAATGTCATAGTCATGCCAATGTTTCCTGAGAAAAGAACTTCGTCTGAAGTGAGAAGCCCTTTGCCCCAAAGAAGAAGCTTGAAGTAGGTGTTGTCAAATTTTACTGGGGACCCAATATCCAGCGGGGAGATGTTATTGTCACCACCTGATCTTGGACATATTGACTTCAATCCTAAGTAGTATGTTTTCTCTAGAGTCTCGTCTGGTTGGTCGTTTCCATTTTGGTTGTATAGCCTCTGCTTAAACGTTACACACCTTGCTACTCCAATTGTATGCCCTCCTGCAATATATATAGATGTTAACACATCTTACGTTTTGCAAGTCCACTTGTAGCAAAATTAGCAGGAGTGTGGAAGGATTTTTTTTTTTTAACCTGAGAGTGCAACAAGGTCAACCTCGTTTAGGCCTTGACGCTTGAAAAAAGTTATGAGGTTTTGGATGGTGGAGTTAGGTGGTGGAATAAGTGTGTTTGAGCCGCTGAGACTTGCAGTCTTTGAGTCCCTTCGTCCAAGTGGGAGCTCCCAATTGGGTCCTCCACTCTGTTATAAACACCAAAGGATCTTTGTTAGAAAATGAGTCACTTTTTGTTGCCTCAAACAAAGAAAATTGCTCCCTGAAGTTACTGATGTTGGAGATATTTGAGGTTTTTTGCTTACTAGTACAGTAGAACCATGAGCTGCCAAGGCAAGAATATCAGCACAAGAAACAGTCTGAGGGCATGCTTCTTCTAACTCAGCCTTAATCTCGTCGATCACTTCAAATCCTCTAAGAGAGTTCTTGTTTGGTCCAGAATTCTTTTCACTTACTATCGTTGCACTATCATCCAGCAACACTGATGCATCGCAACCCTGTAGGATGAAAATTTTCGATTTCACATTTGTTTCTAATCAAAACCCATTAAGCAAGAATCAAATGGTAAGAACTGTGAAATTTTTCAACAGCTAAAAAGAAAATGTTATTGTGTAAAACCTGCACAAAGCAATCATGGAAATGAAGCCTTAGCAAAGAGGCAGCCATCCTAGGCTCCTTGGCAACAGCTTTCTCTAGAACAGACATGACTATGTCATTGGCTTGAGGGCATGAAAACTGATAAAATTCAGGGAAAAGGCCAAATGAGACACCACCAAAAGGACCATTACCACCCCAGCCAAAACCAGGATGAGATAGGGAGATTGTGGATAATGATAGGAAAATCATTATAAAGAAACCAACAGTAGTTTTTGAGAGAGCCATTGATGACAGAAAGCACTGGACCAACTCTTATTAACGCGTAGTTATATGCTGGAAATCTCTGATATTTATATGATGCAGCCAACTACTCTTTTTCTCCAAATCTTCCTAAAGCACTAAATATGGATAGCTATCACCATGTCAACACATTTTCTTTATACCCTCTTTTGGCATAAAGCTTTATGCATACATGTGCCATCATTGCCCGTTTCAATGAATTTGGTTAGGAGAGTGTTTCTGGTACCACCTGCTCCATAACCATTTTCTGTACATCTTCTTATATCAATTATCAACTTTTGTAGTTTTGTTTATGTCATGAGCTTAACTTGCATTAACATCTAAATCCAGAACCCTTTCTTTAATGTAGACACGTACAGTAGCATGACCCTGAAGGCACTAGCCTAATATTTTAGCCAAACATGCTTGTAGAACAGTCCTCAATCAAAAGATGTTAGCTTCAAGAATACTTCTTCAACGTTTTCACTTCATTTCTCGTGATACATCCCTATTCTCAACTCTATAGCTCTACAGAAATCAGCTTCATGGCCTGTGAAGCAAGTCTAGTAATTGTTTAGCGACCAAGGGCGAACCTCAATAATCATGCCAAGCAATGATTGAAGAGCACAAAAATAGATAATTGTCCACATATCCAGATGGATATATTTTTCTTTGGCAGAACTTGCAGTAAAAAAAATTTGAGAAGATTGAAAAGATAATAAAAAGTAAATAAATAAATCTATCATTGTTTCTGTCAAATTATCTCGTGAAAAAAAAAAAAAATTAATTCATCTAAAAAATTGCAAACATTTGAAATTATTACTCATTAAGAGCTTAAACTGGACAACTTAATATGACAAATTATAGTATGAATGATAATTACATGCGAGGTTTTGGTTGGAAAATTTGATAGTGATTAATAACTATATAAATTTTAGAATAGATTATCAAATTAAATATTAAATTTGCATAGTTTTTTTAATGTTTATTTATAGTTGTTATTTTAAGCTATAAGTCCCATAAATTTATTGTATTCACTCCATGAAAAAAAAAATTAATTGTATTAAGTTGCTTATGATTTTTGTCAAATATATATATATATATATATATGATGTAAACTACCAAATCATCTAATATAACTAATTAAAACATAAAACAAAAAATGTGCCAAAAAATCATATTAATCATATTAACTATAATTAATTTATATTTTATTCACTAGCTGTCATCTTCAGTTATCCTAAACATTCGGTCCATAAATTCAGGTTTATGTTGATTAATTGTTGCCGACTTTCATTTTATATATTGTTAGAACAAATTATTTTTATTGATTAAAAATACAACTTAAAATTTTTATTTTTGTTATTTATGGTGTGGCGCAAGTGTAACTTTCTGCTATGAAAAGCTTTTTAACATTTTTTTGGCCATGGACGGTTTTTTTTTTTTGGATGGTAAATAAATCCATTTCAATTTTTGATATTGAGTTGATGTGGTTAAAGTTTTTTAATATTATATATGTGAATTTGTTGATATAGAAACTGTCTGATATTTTACTAAAATTATATTCAATTTTTTAGTATATAAAATTAATTTTAAAGATAATATATTAAAGTATTAAATGATCAAATTTTAAAAAATTCAGACAATAAATGTCTCATCCCATCTAAAATTTACGTTTGTTATTGTTCAATGTTTTTTTTTTAATAATAATAAAACAGAGAGTTATAATTCCATTGTTTCTTTTGCCATAGTAATTGTTTTAGGCCCAAATGGGTATGATGATTATTTTAACAAAAGCAGACAGAGATTGGAATGGGATAATATTCTGCGATGCCATTCCGAGGAAAGGATACGAGAAAAAAATTAAGATGTGAAATCTAGAACCAATATGAGGGTGAATATTATTAATTCAATCTAAACTAAAGGCACCAGATAACAAGAAAAAGACATATAAAAATCATTAATTTAAGGAGATACAAAACAATCTTTGGCTATGTAATCCTAACAAACATAAAGCAATACAAAATATGTGATGACAGAATCTGAGATCAAATGGAACTATCCTGAAAATTTACAAGATGACTGTATAACACATTAAATGTACAATTAAGGGTACTCTAATTCAGGATCCAATGGCCTAATCAAGAGGAATAAACAAAGACAAAAAAAAAATGTCCATAAAAGATTCGGCATCACTGCTTTCTGCAGAAAAACAATGCCACACCTCTAGGGACAAAAAAAAAAAAAATATTGCTGTTAGTTGATACATACAAGGTGCTGGATGGTGTATACATAAGCAATTGGAATTTAAGCTCTGCACAGCTGCCGCATAGGAGTAAGCAGTCTTGCAAAACGAAGAGGGACATGTGCCTTGATCAATGTCCCATTCTCCATGTATTCCTATTCGTCACGGAAAAAGAAAGGATTCCAGAAATGAATTGTCAAAAATTCGTTAGCGGAAGAATAGAAGAAAACAAAATTAATCAAGATTTTAAGTATACTCACAGTTCTCTCCACCATTCCAACCTGGTGTATGGTACTGAGAAGGTCCCCTTTATCAAATGGAACCAAAGCTTCCACCCATACCATAGAATCCTGTAATTTTAAAATTTCTTTTATAACGTTTCAACAGCAATGCATACCACAGTGATTATAGTGTAAAAAAAATAATAATAATAAATAATTCCTTCAAAAACCCAAAAAAAAAAATATAAACCAGCATAACACCTTCAGCTTTTCCTGAACTGCAATGCAGAATTCTTGTAAGCCGTCACCATTCAAAGCAGATACAAAAACAACATCGTCTCTTTTCTCTGCTTTCAGTTTTATTTTTGAAGGATCACTAACCCTATCAACCTGCAATAAGTAACCGCCACACTAGTGACAAAAGTCTATGAAGAAAATATATTACCACAATAATCTACACTTGAAGAAAAAGAACATATAATTCAATGGTTCATAAAAAAAAAAAAAAAATTCAGAACATTATCACCAACATAAAAAAAAAAAGGTATGCACCTTGTTCCAAACCATTAACTTTGGAATTGATGACACATCTAATTCTGACAGAACTCTGTCCACTGCATCTATCTGTTGCTCTGCCAGTGGATGGCTGCACTTCACACAGCATGAAGTAAGATAACAAATTTAATCATCAGAAATACATCTAATTGACTGTTTGATGAATGACAATGTTTTATACCTGATGTCTACCACATGAACTAAAAGTGAAGATTCCGATATTTCCTCCAATGTTGCTCTGAAGGCAGCAACCTGTTAAGAAGCACTCATCAGATACATCAAATAAAACTCGTCCAGCTACAACTGATGGTTGGTTACTTCAGTTCAATAAATGATTTCAAAACTGTTCCTTGAGAGTTGAGCTAGTAAGACTAGAAGAGCAGCAAATCATGCATTAAAAAATAGGAGAGGTTATCATAAGTTCATCTCTAAGCAGGGCCTCACCAGGGTAGTTGGCAACTTCTGGATGAAACCAACAGTATCTGTGAGAAGAAACTCGTTCCCATTCTTCATCTGAAGAGCAACCAAATGACAGAATAATTTCAATTTTCATGTTACCATCAACTTTAACAAGGCAGCTTGCATAATATTCATTTTGGTGCATAAAGTTCTAATAAAGTTGAACAAAAGCAACAACAAAGAAAAAAGAAAAAAAAAAAAAAGAAGAAGAAATCATTCTATAACTAGCATATAAATTTAGTTTACAAGCATCACAATTCATGAAAAAAAATACGTATGTACTAACAGTATTTCTGCAAGTTCATAAAATGTGCAGAAAATAAATGACACGTAATTATCAGTAAATCATCTATCTCATATTTACTCATTACTGACCTGTACCCTTCTTGTGGTTGGATCAAGTGTTGCAAATAAACGATCTTCAGCAAGAACATTAGCACCAGTCAACTGATTTAAAAGTGTACTTTTTCCAGCATTTGTGTAGCCAACCTAAAATATGGCATAAGATATCAATTATCCATAACTGCAAAAGAGCACATCTTATGCTTTTTCTTTCTTAAAAGATCCAAATATAAATTTTTGTGCTTACCAAAGAGACTACAGGAACAGGAACAGAGACACGCCTGTTTCGATACTGCTTTCTATGTTTTCTAACTGATTCTAGCTCTTTTTTAAGCACACCAATCTAGCAAGAAAAATGGGTCAGAATTTCAAGTCATGCCATTTTCTACTGATGACAAATAACAGTAAAAAATCAACATGAAAACAGCCGCGAATTCCACAAGAAAATAAGCAGCTTCATTTCACTCTGAAAGAGAAGCATAAGAAGTGCATTTATTGCACACAATGTAGGATTTCAAGACAAGGAGAAAGTTATCTGCAGGACACTGGACACCTGAGTGCGTAAGATACGCTTGTCAACTTCAATTTGTTTTTCACCCATACCCTTCACTTTTCCTCCTGCTTGACGTTCAAGATGAGTCCACATTCTAGTTAACCGAGGCAACTGATATTCCATCTGAGCCAATGCAACCTAGAAACACCTCAGAATTGTCAATACAAATGCATTTGTGATTTTCCTTCCCCTTCAATAGTTGTGGGTATGATGGGGGAAGCTCCTCAAAAAAAGTTGAACACCTCCTATTAGGAGAATTTTATTAGCAAACTTGCCTGCAAAGTTGCTTCATGTGTGGCTGCTCGTTGGTTAAAGATATCCAGGATAAGGGCAGTGCGGTCACAAACTCTAACATCCCCACCAATAATCTTTTCCAAGTTCCGCAGTTGCCTAAACATTTTGTTTTTACAATTTAATGAACATTAAAATAATCGTAGCAAATAAAGAACCATGACTAGGACTTGAGACAATATTGAAAAAACAAAAAATCTAAAACTTTGTGATATAAATGAGATTACGGAAGCTGTATCAGTCTTACCCCGGAGAAAGCTCATCATCAAATATTACAGTCTCAACATCCAATGCATGTATTGCGCTCTTAATTTCCGCAACCTTACCAGATCCGATATATGTCCTCGGGTTTGGAGATGTCAGTCTACACAAATAAACAAGAAAAAAAAAAAGCAATTCAATTCAAGCTTGCTAGCCAAACACCATGGAGCATTAAAAGCAACTGCACCAGTATTGAATGCCAAAAAATCAACATCAAAATTACACAATAATCAGTTACTCACTTCTGATAAGTGGAACCAACAACCATTAGGCCAGCAGTATCAGCAAGCTGAGCTAATTCCTTGAGCGATTCTTCTATTCCAAAAGTATGCACACTACTATCACCTTTCCTCTCAACACCAACCAGGTAAGCTTTTTCTTCATACACCTAATCAATAATAAATTACTCAACCAACAAATTATAAGAGCTGACTGCAAAATTGCTACAGAGTTTCAGTTACATCGAATTCCTTAACTGACCTCCCTTCCATTTCGAAGCTTGAATCTGTTCTCAAAGCTTGTATCCTCATCCTGTTTCTTCTTCTTAACTCTGGCTGAAGAAACTGCGGTCTTGCCCTCTGATTCAGTGTTCGCGACACCATTGACAGCTCCATGAACGTCCTCTTTAGCTTCGTTCGGGTCGAGTACTGTGCCTGGCGAAGGAGTGTTTACTGGAGTCGCAACTTCAACTCCTTGTTGGAAAACTCTGGTGCCGAGTCTGCTGTTGCGTGTGGTGAGGGTGGGAGGGTAATTCGGTCTATTATTATTAGGAGTTGATCGCCATGAAACGCTGTGCTCTTGAAGATGAATATGTGAAGGTCGAATTGGAGAATAGTAAGAGCAGGCAATCATGATCGATAACCAGTCGATAACTATCTACCACTTCACTCCCTTGTACGTTATTGCTGGGTACTCTTGAAGGTTCAATACGGAAGCGTTTAAGCATCAATGGATGTCGTTTTGTTTATGTTTTATTTATTTATTTTTTTGTCAAAAAAATCTTGCTATTTTTCATTTACTTGCAGTTGCAGCCAATATGTTTGGATGACGATGGGCGTCCCAAAAAGAAATTTACATAAATGCCTCCATGATGAAGGTGGGTATTTTGTTTTTTTTTTTTTTTTTTGTCGAGGGACAAATCCGTCATTACGTCGCAACTTGCGACTAGGAGTGAGCACGGTTTAGTTCGGTTCAGAAAATGCAATTCTCCAGAATTGCTCAATACTATCGAAAATTTAAAAATTAAAGTTCCATAATTGCTCTAAATTTTCAATTCGGGACAGTTCAGAAATTAAAAATTTCGGTTCAATTCGGTTAGGAGATCGGTTCTTTTCCGAATTAAAAATTTTGATTCAATTCGGTTCGGATATCGGTTCTTCTCCGAATTAAAATAAATAAATAAAGATGTAATTCAAATCAAATTATTAAATTACAAACTATTTCATATTTTTATTATAAATTAAACAATTTTTAATAGTTTTATTTATTATTTTTTATTATTATAAAAAATTTATTAACATATATACAAAATATTCTAATATACCATACAATTATTAAATATTTTTATAAAAAATTTATATAAATAATATATATCATAGAATAATAATAACAACCCCATAACTATTACAAAGTATATTACATTATAATTTTATTATTGAAGATAAATTTAAATTTTTCAATACAAATTATATTATAATATTTTGAAATGCTATTTACTAATTTAATATTTATTTAATTATAATTTAAAATAATTTAATTAATGATTAAAATTTTTTATTTCAAATAATTAAATTGATATTTATTATTTTAGATTAAATGTTAAATTAATAGGTTTAATATTAATAAAATGAATATAAAAATTGAAACTATATATATATAATTCTATTAAATTATAAGTTCTAATTTCGATTCTTCAGTTCGGTACAATTCGGAGCGGTTCAGAACATATTTCAGTTCAGAGAATGCAAAATCTCCGGATTTGTCCTAATAAAAATTTTCGAGACAGTTCGGTTCGTAAAAAGTCAAACGATCAACGGAGATTTTCGATTCGATTTTTCAGAACAGTTCGGGTTCTTCAAGATTCGTACTTAATTCCACTTACGATGTCGACGCACTGTAGCGTCGCAAGAATTTACCTATGTTTTATATGATTACACGTGGAACGTTTTCAACCCGCCTTCATCCGCATTTACACGTTACATTAAAACGACATATGTTGATGCTTTAAACGTATCCATATTGAACGTTCGAGAGCCCGTGATCGGTGATTGTCGATCAAGATGTGTTTACCGTTGAAATGCTTCTTATATGGGCTCCAAACATTACCAAGGCTCATTATTATCTGGGCTTTTAAGCCTTAGCAAGCTCCAAACACGATAAGGTTCCTCTATGAACTTTTTTTTTTTTGGTAAGTTTTAATTCCTGTGGGCTCTTGGGAGAGCGGGGGGAGATGGGGATTAAAACTCCACCCTACTACTTGGATCTCCGGTGTGAAACCCTACACGGAAAAGGTATTACATCCAAGACCTCCGGTGTCAAACCCCACACGGACAGAATATTTAAGTGGCTGCACTTAAAGTGGAACCACTTTGGTGGAGTGGGGGGCTCGAACTGCCCCCTAAATGTGTTGTAAACAACACATTGCTATTTGGTTCCTCTATGAACTTTTGAGTCTTATTAAAACCCATCAATACTCAACATAAGTTTTTATACTTTTTCAACGTTGATCAATATCCTGATATAGCTTTTATATTTTATGAAAACTCATTAATATTCAGATATAAACTCCTCCCTGTCGTGATTCCCCATAAGTTCAAGGTCCCATAATTGGAAAAGGATAATTGTACGACTTGTCCGAATAGCGACCGGCTTCACTACTACTGCCTGCTCTCTCCTTCTTCGGCACTTCCCAGTCCACAACAGACCCGATCTTCTCTTGATCCATCTGAATCACACATTGCTGATCCAATGGCCAAGAAACAACACTTTCGTCTGAGTACCATTTCATGTACAACTTCTTTTCTTGCTACATCTCGAACACTGTACTCAGGCCTCCAAAGAAGTGAGTGACTATAAACAATTATGTTATCGAGATTTTTCACTAGGACGTGGTTATGTTCGTGTATTTTGTTAATTTCAAAAGAACTCATTAAATTTTTTCGAAACTCATCAGTATCCATTATAAACTTTTTAGCTTTATCACGAGCTAGGCTCCTAAACTTTTTTAAAGTTCATCAATGCCAAAATGTGAGTTCTTGAACTTTGATAAAGCCCATGTATTTTATTAACCTACTATCACATTCACATATGATGGTTTTACCATTCCAAGAACCTTTTTCACCTTTTATTTTTTTTATTCTTTTGAATAGTATTGTAAAAGGCATTTGAAGTCACCCCAATTTCTCCCATTGAAAATGCAAAAGTAAAAAGAAGTTGAAGCCCAAAAGCCCAAAAG